>QGED01000237.1:0-65503 GCA_004367475.1 Fusarium camptoceras | reverse complement strand
GATGACCGACGGATCGAGGATGCAATTGAGATCTTTGAGCACGTGGTAGAAGTTCAGAAAGAGACACTAGACGAGAAGGACCATTCTCGACTAACATCAGAGCACGAACTTGCAAGAGCATACCTCGATGACCGACGGATCCAGGATGCAATTGAGATCTTTGAGCACGTAGTTGCAATCGAAGCAGAGATACTAGCAGGAAACGAACCCAGTCGACAGCTGTCAGTGGATTTATTGCAGGATTGCTTTGAAAGGTTGGAAGTGACTTCTCATGACGACCATGTCTGAGATATCGGCTTCTAAGGCGAAAACAGAATTATCCTTTACAAACTGTTGGTTATTAATCCAACGTACCGTACAGTAGCATCCGCGTTTTTTTTTATTTATTTTCGTAGTGGCTCCAAAATCACCCCTATACTTGTAGTTAGCAATAACATTACGAGCATGGTAGGAAGGACCCGAGGTTCCATGTGTAAAAATGAAACAGGCCGAAGTCTCCATCTGCTAACTTGACCCGAATCTGATCACGCTGTCCATCAGTAAGATGAAGTGACTAGGTGCATGATGTCCAAAGAAGGATCTATACGCCTGTTCTGGATCAGTTGACTACAAGAGAAAAGAAGGGTGGAATTTGGACAGGCTTACCCGTAACTGCTACGTCAGCATTACTGCCTGCCTTACGCTTATCCACCATCGTTCTAATGCCTCAGGTAGCATCCTGACTAAGCGGCTTTGGAAAGTGACCTTGGCAGGTGCGCCCACGTACTGTACTGCCCCACAATGACCCCACTAGCTTAAATTTGTATTAGTGAAGTATGGTCACTGAACCTGAAATCTACTGTACCACCTACGGTAACACTGACACACTGTCAAAGGTTTTCGTCACGATATTGCAAGCACACAATGTCACTTGCTTGTAGGCTTTACAAGGTAGTAGGTAGGTACGCATCGTACGGTGCCCCTCTTTACTTTTTCATTATTTCCCCATTGGGCGTCCCACCCCACACTCAATTCGTTTGTGCTGCACCATGACGTTGAGACGGATTGCCAACTGGACCCTTATGACGACGTTGAGAGTTTGCGGGAGGAGGGGGGGACCATTAACACAGCTTTTGGCTCAAGCCAATGTTTCATAAAACCTGGGTAGGGAAGGACCCTTCATTTCCTCCTGCTCACCTTCCTTCTATACTTGGTCGTTTTCTACAACAATATCTCGGAATCGGAACCGCATGGTCGCTTTGTCCTGTTCACCCACATCGGTTAGGTAGGTATCTACTCATATAGGTACAATAAACCGGCAGTAGTAGTTCAAGACAACGCAAGATCAAGCGATGACCTGTTCCTTGTCCTCGCGATAGTAACAGGTTATGTATGCTTTTGCCGTCATGGTCTGACATGTCGAAATAGCCTCCGATAAACGTCAAACTCGTCCCACGATGACAAACTGTGTTGCTCAGATCCATATAGGATCATGGAATTAAATATTTCATACTGGTTAACCTGGTTTCCAGTTGTCCCTCCTTTTTTCTTCTTGTTTTTTCTCTTCTTTCTTTTTGAGATCCATATATGCTACATCGGCCAATACTCAGGCCCTGGCTATTAATGGTGTCTTTCCATATTGATCCCAATAGCCGCTTTTCAGGTTCTCGTCAACCGACCTAAACCAATTCAAACCAAACCGATAACGCCAAAGACCGCGACTGCTCGACCCTTTTACAATCGCAGAAGCCATTACAGAGGTACATATGCATCGTACCATGGTTCGCCAAGGCCCAATCCAGAACTAAAGAGTATACATCATAATACGTGGGTATCCAACAAGATAATAAAAGAAGGAAGGGGTTCGGCGAAATTGTGGCCTAATTGATCACACCAAGGGTCGAATGATTCAGCGTCGTATATATCAACGATATAACCCAAACATGGTCCGTCATCATTCTCCTTAGCGTCGTTCATCTCGTTCGTTTTTGGCGACAAGCTCGCCTGCTCTCAGCAAGACACTCATGCCATCCAAATTGGCCTTTAGGGGCCGCTCTTCAGCTGGTGCAACAAGATCGGGTGCTGGAGTCATCGGGACATCGCTATCTGTCATGTACTCGTCGTTTCTGGTCAGTGAGCCAGTGGGTGGTAGAGGTTGCGAGCCTTGAAAGCCGAGTTAGCTTGAGCTTCCCGCAGAAGTCTGGTGTGTGGATCAAGTACCGTATCCCCTGGGCATAACGCCATGACTGAAAGGCGGCCTTGTAAGTGGCGTAAGGTCTGTCGGGCTAGGAGTGGTTGTGCCGAAACCAGACGCAGGAGATCCCCGTTCAAACATGGACGCGTTGGCAGCAGCAATTGGAGTCGGCAGTGTCTGGTGATGCGAGAGCAGGGCGTGAATCGGCAACGAACCTTCACCGGGTGTTCGTGCAAAACTTGCAGCGGGGCTGATCGAACCAACGCTGCTGGTTGAAGATGGTTCGTGTCGAAGAAGTGGTACTTTGGGCGGAGCTGATGGAAGAACGTTTGGTACCTCGGGTACTGATCTTGGATGGTTGGCGGCGACAAAACCACTCGAATACGGATTTCCTTCGGAGCCCGACGATACGGGCATGCCTTTCCTCCCATCCTCGAGCATGTTGGATAACGAAGGCAGATGTTGCTGCTGGGACACGTCGGCTCCACGGGCACCTTCTCGCCACGCCTGCTGGCGTGTGGCAGATTGATGGTTAAGTTCTCGCGGACTACCGGCATCGAAATTGTTGCCCCGTGGCGATGACATGGTGTCGTCGTTCGAATTGGCTTGCGACAAGAGTGTTGGCGTTGTCGATGAATACTGCGACTCGGCTACCGATGCGATCGAATTCAGTCTTTCCCGGCGGCAGGGTGGTGGCTCGCTTCCTTGTAACCTCTCACTACCGCTTCCACTTGATGTGTTACCAAGCGTCATAGTGCTGCTACTGCTGCTGCTGTGTCGTAACCGAACGGGGTCCAATTTGGTCCTTTTGGAAGAATCGGCTATTCAACATCGACATGTCAGTTCCTACTGCGTCAACAAGCAGACCTGTGCCAGGTGGTTACGAACCTTGAGTTCGTTTGGCTTGCTTCTCCTTGAACTCATGCAGGTATTGCATATATTTCCGGTAGTCGGCCGTCTTCTTATACTCCATCAAGTCTCGATGGTATTTCTCCTTATCTGCATTTGCTTGGCTCTCATACGCCTCCTTCTCGTTGGCGTTCAAATTTTGCCAGTTTTCTCCTACCAGCTTGGCAATCTCTGTGAAAGTTAGGTTTTGGCTCCTTAGGTCTTCTCTCATTTCTTTGCATAAACCGTCAGTCTTCTGTGCTAACCGTGGGGTTTACAAAACAGGACAAGGCTTACTATTGGAAAATAAGACATAAGCTGAAGGGGGTCTCTCGGGAGCATTTTCATCGGGCTGGCGTCTTGTTAGTGGTGGCCAATACTGCTGATGGCTGTGTTCCTTCTCACCTTGGGGTGACGTCGATACTTTCTTTTTGCGACACCTTGTCCTTCCGGTGGTGTCTCTGTCCGAATAGGTTCAGATGGAACGCCTTCTGACTTTGCATCTTCACTTGTTGGTCTAGCGGGAGTTACCAAAGAGGCTGATGGAGAAATACCCCGCGCATTGGCTATTCTTCTTTGAAGTTTCTAGATGATCGCGTCAGTCCATGCCTAAGTGGGTAGTGACGTTCATCGTACCCTCCGGTGGCCAAGTTTCACACCCAGCGCATCTCTTTTCATACAGTCAGTGTGAGTGCCATGGTGGAAAACAAGGGTCACATACAAATCCGATTCTTGTATATCAAGAATAATATCCCATTCGTCAAATCCTTGCTCAATGAAAGAGCCGAGGTATTGGGATAGCCCCAACTCGGCAAAGATCGATTCAAGGTCGGAAGACATATAGCACGGCTGGAAAGTTCCAGGGGACTTCCCTTCAACAGCGAAAAGACTTTTTGCTTTGATTGGTGCCAGGGTGACGACTCAACCTGATCCAGATTCAGATGGACTGGTGATTTGCAAGATGCGATCTAAGACGGACGGCAGTTTTGAGCGACTAAAGATCCGATCCGACGATATCAAATCAATCACACAAGTGTGTTGAGCTGGTTGGCTACGCTCCTGTTGGTCGTCTGGTCGGCAGTCTGATAGGTACAGTCGAGAATAGGTGGATTCTGAAACGCGGGGTTAGGCACTGAGCAATGGAGAACTGGACGCCGTTCATGATTGAACGATTGTGGAAGATGCTGTCAAGTAGATGGTGCTTGCAAGGTTTGATGGGTGGTGAAATACCGTGGTGCCCTACGCCGAGAGTGAAGGCTACACCCAGAGCTTATGGCACCAAGTTGCGATGGTGGTGACGAGGGTAAGGCTGAAGAGAATAAGGTGGGCATAGGGCGAGGTACAGTACAAACTCGGCGCCGAGAGACAAAAGATGCATTGGTTCGAATGCGTGGGTATAGTCTCTAGCGACAAAGGGACAGGTTGAGAGAGAGAGCGGTGGAAGGAAGGATGTGCACAAACAAGAGATGAAGTCGAGAGGGGTGGGTGAGGCTGCTACAGTTGCACTGACAGGCTTCAGGGCAGAAAGATATGGGACAAACGGGGAAGGATGCTATTCTGACAAAGGTTTTCCAATTGACATACCACAGTGACGGGGAGACGAACAAATTTTTCGAGGCGGATGATCGAGAACGAGAGTAGAAAGAGAAATCAGAAAACGATCAAGTGGGAAGGATGGATGAGTCGAGGTTGTAAGGGAGTCAAGTGCAGGTACGAGCCTCCCAAAGACAAGACACGGAATCGGATATCTCGATTGCACAGAACGAGTCCTGGGCCGTGGTGGGTTATGGGTTAGGGAGAAAGGTGCTCTGTCCAACCGCGATGGGGGTAGGATGGGAGTCCACGGTCTGTAGGCGGCGCAAGTCCTCGTCTGGAAACGATGTCGAGGATAGTGACGAGTGAGTGGATTAGCAGGTGATCTCGGGATGGAAACTTATGAGGCGACTGTGAGGTGACAGATCCAAGAAGACAGAACAGACCCCGGGTTAGGTTTGGTTGCAAGTCGGTTGAGGATCAAATGTTCTGGACCTGAGCTCTTGTTGGCGTGTGCGCGCGGCCCTGGGCCGAACTAGATAGGCAAGGCAAGAAGTACGCTTATAACAACCAGATTGTAGAGAAATGGACTCAGTTGTCCATATACGGGGGCGTGGCAGTTGTCGGAAACAAGACAAGCCAGAGCCAACGTTGAGATGGGGGATCAATCTCAGGGCATCGTAGAATCCAAATGCTTTCTGTATGTAAATGGAGGGCAGGAACAGGGTCCAGGGGGAAACGGGGCAGAGTCGGAGGTGCCGCAGCCACCGGCAAAGAATAAAGACTATTAATTGAGTGGAAATAGGCAAATCAGGGTTTCGGAAGCGAGGATAGAATCGCGAGAGTTGAGAAAGAGCAGAAACATCAGATTCCTACATGGCACTACGTTTGGGGGGGTGCTCTTGCTGTTCAGAGGCTCGCCAGGAACTAGGAGGGCATAAGTCTAGCCCAGTCAGTTCGCAGCGCAGCACAAAGGAATGGGGGCGTGGAGATGGAAGTAGGGGTAGGGGTATGTCTACAATCTTCCGTCAAGGATGCACGCACAGTCTTGGCATTTGTCTCTGAAATCTGGACTGGCCATCCGACTGTACATATTGATTGATCCGCAGTCTTTTACACACTCGTTCCCACGCTTGGACGCATCAAGTTTTGACGTTCAGGATGATGAATGATGCAAGGGCCAGTTCTCAACATGATCCATTGTAAAGTGTCGAGTTATTATGGACAATTGGCACGTCCATTGCTGAGCAACGTATGGGAAGCAATGCAGTTCAACTTGAGATGGGTCGAAAACAAGAAGCGTGGGCCCCAGGGCCCTGTCATCGGCTACGTATACGATAGGGCGGCACCTGGACAACATCGAGATGCCCCATCTTGGTCCAATGGACGTATTCAAAGACCATATTGAGGTCGCTTCAACGCAACGCAACGCAACGCAACACTACTGGTGCCCGTGACTGGAGGATTGTTCAGCAGAGTCATCCCCGGATAGAAGGAAGTACAAACGTGAATAAGTGAGTGTTTAAACACTGTTGAGGCTGCTAGGTCGAGTCAGGCGAGCCAGTACAGTACTATAATATTGAAAAAAACGACCAGTTATCAAAATCATGGAAAAGTCGGGGGCGGTACGGTACATTATTTGATGCGAATGTCGGCGTTTGACCAAATGTCGTACAGAGCGTGTAGCCCCCGTCATGGTGTTCCAAGGACGCGGGCAGGAGTGTTATGGGCCTTGGCGTATCCGCATTCTTTATTCAGAAAGCGGCAATTCAGCATGGCGATCAACCATCAATTGATTGACTGATTTGATCCGAGACGGCAAGATCGCAGAAGCTGGTGGGCTAGTTAGATGCGTCACCGTCCACAATCATCCAGTTTGCCTGCCAACGCTCAAAGCACCACTGTAGCGTAGTGTACTGTACTGTACTGCAGACTGTAGTACAGGAGCTCAAACTGTAACGGGTAAGATCTCGATCCCAGTTCGTGAAACGGTTGTGGTCATGCCGTTATTGACTATACTTTACTGAACGGGATGTTTAAATGATGGGGTGAGATTGAGAATGTCATGTCACGCACGTACACTACGCACACACGCACGCTCTCTGATGTCGTCTCCTCATCCTGTTTTGCGGCTGGCTCAGAGAGGCTCGAAACTCGCCGGGACGGTGCGTACTGGTCTACTAAAGAAGCGCCACAGACGGATGGTCAGGGTTGAAGGTGAGCTTGTTCTCCAAACGGCATCGCTCGTCGGTAGCCAGGCGGTTGTGGGCTAACTAAAATGGACTTCTGCTTGAGTTCTGGTGGTCGGAGCAATTGCGAGCCGGGGAGGTGTGGGGCCGGTATAAGTGACGCACGCCCTGTTCCGCGCTTGGGTTGTTCCTGATCGCCATCGAGCCATGCCCGTTGTTGAAATCGAGCTTTGGCTTACTGATCGCGAGATGCCAAAACTCAAGCTTCACCATGATCGAGAAGGTCTTTAATCGAATCGCCCATAGTGCCGCGCCAACAAGCGATCTGCCTGCTTGGATTTTGGCAATCCCCCAGGTTCCCTCTCCATGGGCCACATGGTATGGCCACCGACGTCTTTGCCAGAAGTCCGTTCGTGCAGCAATGAGGTTTATTCGTCATATTGCGCCGATAGTTGATGCTTCAAATCGAATGACGCATTTTATAAGCGGTTCCAAGGCATCATGTTTTATCCCTCCCTCCTTCCACGACGGGGCAGTGTGAAAGCGCACAATCGACATCTGATCCTTCGATCCCCTTGGATCCATTTTCTCTGCTTCTCTATTCAAAGTTCCCTGCAGATTGCCTCTGTACAAGCAAGTTGAGCCTGGTACAGTAACTGGAGATAGTTGATCGTAAGTACCAACCTGGGTTTGGTATAGTATAGTAGCACTCGAGTATCATCGATATGTAGATGTGCGGTAGATCATAGCATCGATGGCCGAGATGTGCAAGATGGCATTGTCCATCAACCCATCCGCACAAACAGCGAGAAACCATAAACCATAAATGTGCAGTATCGGTAATTGTGAATCGGGAGCTGGTGCAGGAATCGCCCATGGGGTGACATGGGAATTTGACTGACGGTCTAGAATCTCGATCCCTTCCAGCCCTAGGATTGGTTGTAGCCCGATAAGCAGCCGCGGATTAAACGAGCGACTCCCTACTCAATGCGACGCCTCCCGTATGCATTGTCCCTTTTGATCCCAGAGTGCTTATTCTTCTTGTGTATCCTTGGCTCGATCTTGGCTTTGACAGCCCCTAGAACTCGGACTTCCAGATTGCCGCCGGTCGACTATGGTAGTGCCATTTTGGGATTGAACTTACTCCATATCTCTAGGCTGTCGAATAGCAGCGGGAGTAGTGACACGGAGTAAAGATCCCGAGGCCTGTAGACCAATAGCGGTTGCCGACTAACTGGCCCACTGCTTCTGAGACCTTGAACGAGATATGATACCGTATTAGAGTAAACGATAGCCTTGGTAGTCGAGGCTGAGAACTTTGTAGGTTGGGACGTCCAACTAGGAATGGCGGCAGTATCTACAGTACCCATATATTTCCATGACAGACAGCAGCATCCGAAGGCTTTCGGGTTCCGCAGTCCCCAGCTTGAATGAAGGCCAGAGTCCATCTCACCGGAATCCTGGGTCGAAGTTCCGTGCAGCGCGCAATGTTCCCCGCGACATTGTCTAGAACATTGATGAGAAGTCGAGGCCTTGATATAGAGTGAGCAATGATTGATTGAGCAGGAAGCCAGCCCAGGGCGTACAGCCACAAACCCGTTGATTGGTCGGCGAACTGGTTGGCTCGTGCCTGCCCTGTAGGCTGTACTATTAGTGCACTTAGTGCACGGATCCATGGGAAGGAGCTGCCTTCCTGCTACAGTGTGTACCAGGCTATTTATTACCTATTCCCGGGTCTTAGGCGCTCGTTTGTTCCTGCCTCTGGTAGCTAGGTCGTATCCAATGGATCAAATTAACACATTCGGTTTCAATACCCATACATTGTCAACATCGTTATCCTATTGGTCGAGTATATGCTGCTGGAGCAGTCTCAATCGGTGCTTTTGCTGTGTTCCTCTCCAAGATTTTCTCCTTTTCTATTTCTTACTAGATAGGCAGTATGAGCTAAGGATAAATACGGATCATTTGAATGTTAGCAGTGTTCGATTTCAACTTTCACATCCACAAACCACACTGGACAGTCAGTTGAACCAGTTCAGCACTGGCCTGTTGACCACAGAGAGCCACGTCTACCTACGTAGTGAAAGGAAAGAGGGTAATGATCAGCAACTAATCTGTCTAGAGCAATCAAGCAAGGAGTCTAAAGACTAGCTAATCTGCCATTAACGTAATATCGTGCGTGCATCGAGAGAAAGTCTCCGTAGCTTGTTTTGTATTAACCGGGGGATGTACACCGTCATCCGACGTCTGTTGCATCTACTGTACCTATGCCAGCAACGACAGTTATGGCAGAGACCGGACATGCAGCAAGCTACTACTAAGGTAAGGCAGGTACCTTGGTTCTTTACGGGTACAGCGCGGGATGCTAGGACCATGATCCAGCAAGAAGTCTAGAACCACCAACGATGGGGAATAGACATGGATGTAATCGAGACCGGGTACTCCACCAGTTTGTGTCACTGTAAGTGTCACTGTAATAACATCGGAGAGTTCTAAAGGCACTGGTTATATGTTAGCGGACAAGCTAATTAGTGGATAAAGATAGTACATACATACGGAGATGGATTGGATTGGATTGGATGTACTGTAAGCACGGCTATACCCTCAGGCTCACGTTGCTTTGCGAAGTACATTCCCTTTATGGAAATTGGGGTGGGAACACAGCTGCACCTTGAGATCTGGCATGTTGGTTTACAATCGCTTTTACTGCACAGCACGCACATTGATACTTGCGGGGTGAGGAAAGGGTATGATGCGTAGTCCGTGTTGTTTGTTTCAGCGCTGATCGACATCGATATCAGACAGGAGAACGACCTACATGGGGGAGGTGGCATGTTTATTTTATTTTATTATTATTCCCTGATCATACAATGTACCAATAGCCAATCAGTAATGGGCGATTCCAATCCCATCTGAATATGTGCTGTACTGTATTTCCTCCTCGATTGAGCAAAGAGTCATGCAAACCAATACTAGGATCAATTCTCTCCCTTGTTCGATCAATTGCAGCAGTTGTTCTGGGTATTGTCTCACCAAAGGTCCGCAACGTTCGAGATCAGATCTGATCGCCATTCGTGGTGGTCCAGACCCGTAGCGCATTCGCCTATACCGATCGATTTAGATATTTGTATGTCTTTACGTTTTCACATTTAACGGAAGTCTCCTATCCAATATTACTTTTATGCTCTTGGCTACCTCTTAGGTACTCAAGTACCTAGCCATGGCATTTGTTGTCGATTTTCATTCCCGGACAATATCTTCCTCGAAAATCATCTTGAACGCAACGTTGAAGAGGACCTAACAGGTACGAACAACTCGCTTGTTCCGTTCAGACGTGTCCTCTTTCGCGGACACCTGCACATACAGTACTGTACTGGTCTTTTTGAAAGGGGCAGTTCTGTAAGCAAGAGCCAAATATGTTTTATCAGAGAATAACCTTTCGGTGTTAGAATGTTCATGACGGCAGCAAATTCCAGCATAGGATTAACTTGAACTCTATACAACATGATACGGCTGTATTATACTCGCATAAGAAAGGGATGAATCAAGTTGGGTAGAAATGAGGTTCAAATTACCATTATTGCTGTAGGTATCTTATTGCAGTTGTTTCCCATGATCGACGTCTATATCCGAGCTCTGACAGGCCACCCCTCTTAGTGGACGGCCCGCTGTCGCGCCCGCCAAGATTTCTGGGATCTAGACCCAGATTTAGCACCTACCTAGGTAGGCCGTCCTGGAACCTACTACTTACTAGGTAGGTAGGTAAGTACCAGCTTGAGTATTAGGCTACCTACCTGCAAACGTCTCGTTTATTCATGTCAGTATGGAAGTGAAAAGTATTCTGAATTATAGCAGAGAATCAAGCCTAAGGTCTGCAGCACTGCCTTTCACTTAATTGGACATCTTCTAGGGCCCTGTAGACCAATCAGATGGATTAGATATCCTCTCATGGATACAAGAACCGTTAACTGTTAACACTGGACGTGGATAAATCCCCACTAATGGAAGAGGACCTAAACCTAACCCGCTCTTCCGGGCAGTCCTCTCATCTCCAGCTCCATTCCTCCTACAACAAACCGCTCAACAGAGCAAAAGACAGCCAGTGGCACATTTATTCAATCATCGTCGATACGTTTTACCTAAATAACTTCAAAAGGACAGACTTATTTTTACTGTACAAAATGGCACCGAACAATGAGACAAGCAAAAGCAACACAGCCTCCAAGGCTACGGGCTCGGGGGATGCCGATTTGGCCCAAGTAAGTAGTGTACAGTAACTTCTTTTCTTTTTTCTTGGTCTTCCTTCCATTGCATATTATGTCTGATTCTCGGGATTCCCATTGGAGTGTTTGCCACTTGGAACATAGCAATGCACGAGTTTGCCCTCCTGCAAAACATGGAGTAGCAACAAAACACCATGTTGCAGATCCGGAGAGAGTTGTCCTTGATCCCCATTTCATTTCGATCTGCTCAACTGCTTTTTACTTTGAAACTCGATCATGAAGATATCACTCCTTTTCTGTTTCATCCGTCTGTTCTGTTCATCCCCAATCTTCTCCCATTTTCACATTTCCCCCATTCTCAATTATCCCCCATTCTTATGTACTGTACTGTACACTGTACTCGGTTTCCCCTCCCTTACTTCTTCACCCCTGGTTGACCCATTCCCTGTCTATTCCCACTCTCAAGGTCCAGACTCTCGCCCCCGGCCTGACCGTGGAACGTGTTATACCCAGACCCAGACCCAGCCAGTTGGTCGAGACCGCCTCGCTTGACTGCCACGAGCCAAATTCTCCTGCCTGTCTGCTTGTCTGATTGACTGATTTGCATATTGCATTCGCATCTGCATTTTGACTACTGGATAGTGCAGTACCTTTTGTCTTGGCCAAACAAATGCCCTACTCGACCAACCACACCCTCTGTACCCTCCTCTATCCTCAAAAACAATTACATAGTACCGTATTGTGTTGCATTTCCTGACGATATTCATGTTCTAGGCCTACCGGGACCTTGCTAGGTAAACTACCCTACTCTACAGCCTCACCTCACTTTGCCTTACCTCTATCGCCTTGCCTCGCCTCGTCTCGCCTCAACACACCCTCCCGTCGCATTTTCCCTGCCTCGATCCACCTTCACCACGAATTTCCTATTCCTCGTCTCCCTATTTTCGTATCATTGCCATGGAGTTCTTCGTTGGCGCTTTACCATCAGCGCAGCGCTTGTCGCCGGCCCTGGTTGCCAATACTCCATAAACTCCCTCTCTGTTGTCGAGACTAAATTGACAAATTCCTTTATCGGCGTCTCCGACGCTTCACCGTCACACAAATTCGGATTAAACATATGCATCATTCATAGCTCTTGTTTTGAAAGCCCGATTCATGCTATCAGAATCCGTTGATGCCACTAGCTTGTCAACTGAATATCCTCTATTCCCAACATTGCAATTAGTCAGTGGCTAAGACAAGGTCCCTGGCCTTATACCGATGCCTGAGCCCCTCGACTCATGTGCTATCGACCACAAATTCAAGTGGTTCAGGTTCTTGACTTGTCGCAGGTGGCGATAGATACACTCTCAATATCAACAGTGACCTATCTCGATAGTTTCATGACTTGACAACACAAAGCCCTCGTTCCTGCACCCCTCCTACTGCCTTCGATGTCATACTAACTAGATGCCCCCTATTCCTGTATTTTTCAACGTACTATGGACGATCCGTAGAGATCATTGACTGACACGGTAAACATAGGGGTGAGCAAGCTGCTACCAACCTTGAGAACAACCTTTCAAACCTCGAGAGTAGACTCGACGCCATTCTCGCTGCCCTCGAAGCGAACAGCAACTTACAGGCTTCTCCGGCTGCGAACGTAGCCCAGGCCGATGTGTCTCAAAAAGCAGGAACAGACAGCAAAGAAAAGCCCCAGGACGGCGCCAACGAAGACGCAGTGGAGGACAAGAAAGACACGGCTTAACTGAGTGGGCAAGGACAGAGGGTTATTCAGTTCACACCACGCCACATAGCAAGTTAGGGAGTTGAAGGAGTAGTATGTCAGTCAATCATGGGTCCCTTCTTTTCCAAAGAATATCTTTCACTTATATTATCTCAACGACCAAAGAAGGTCCTTCTTTGCCATTGGGATATACATTCCTATCCTCAGTGTTCCATCTCATGATACCACGTGCTTTCCGAGCTCAGAGGCTCATACTCCTCCCCGGATCCAAGGGCAGAAAAAAAAACTAAACCAAGACAAGCCGGACAAAATGCAACAACCCCAAGCAATATAAGCCAGGCAGCAAACCATGCGTGAAAAAGATGAAACGAGGGAAGTGCTATCCTCGAATGCTCACCCCCCGTCAACCCAGTCTCCTATTCTACCACGACTCCTCGACCGAACATAGGTCGTATGTCGATGGCTATGTTGGTCTGTACCCATCTAAGTCGATATATAGCCCACGACCACATCGACACAAGCCCTTTGAGGAGGCATGACGCAACCATCCCCATGAAAACCCCTGAAACGCCAGAAAAGAGGAAGCATACGACCGAGGCTGTGACCTATGGGGGCCTAAAAGCCGATGTGAAAATAACAACAGAGAATAATCAGAGCCACCATTCAAGTGTGGTCAAAAGACGGTATCGCCAAACAGAACCTACGACCTTTGCAGGTCTTGTAATTTGCAATCACAGGCGAATCAAACGCAAATCAGCTATGCTGATACAAAACAACCATCGCATCCTCGAGCATTCAACACAAGACGGACGTGTGGCGTCAAGAGGTCATCTGCACGATTTGCAGTGACGTGATGGTTATGAAAACGCCCATCGAGGACCGTATCCCGTGACCCGTTGATATAGCGGAGTGGACATCTCGCGACGTTCGGCGTACGTGGTCATGTCGCGACATGGTCTCGTTATTGACTAAGTGACCTCATGAAAACCTGAGACACGGAAAGAAACCCGGTTAGTTGGTCAGGCTTCTCATATCAGAAAGGTCAAGACGTGCTCTTGCCAAAGGGTCCTCTTCAGTTTGCAGAATGGCAGGACTCTCCTTGCCGTTTCCCAAGAGAGGCTCTCGACTCGTAAATGCACGGCTTTCGAGCGTCGGTCGTAGCAAGCCCTGGCCTCCTTCTTTGTGCTTTGACTTCGTTTCGGCGTGGAGTGCCAATTCGCGTTCACGATTTTTCTCAAGTAATGGGCCTCCGAGGGTCGCACACTTGAGGATGGTCTGGATGAGGTGATTCTGCTGTAAAGGTTTGGACAGATACTCATCCATTTGAGCCTGAATGCACTTTTCTCGGTCACCCATCATGGCATGGGCCGTTAGAGCAATGATAGGTGTACGGTGGCTTCCTATGCCACGCTCGTACTCTCGGATCTTGCCAGTGGCCTCAAAACCTCCCTTGAATCAAAATGTTAGCCAGTCTGTCGATCGATGTAGGATTACCAAGTGTCGATATTTGCATATACTTACCATGATCGGCATTTGTACATCCATAAGAATGACATCGAATTTCTTGCTCTGAACGGCCTTCACAGCCTCCCAGCCATTGCCCACCACAGTGACCACATGATGATATTTCTCGAGAATTTTGACTGCTAAACGTTGGTTGACGGTGTTGTCCTCAGCAAGCAGAATCTCGAAGGATTTGGTGTTGTCGGCAAGAGAGGGTGTAGCTCGGTTCTCAAGAGCTGGGATCATGCCGTTTCCTAGGTCAATGAGTTTGCATGGCGTTGTCATATACGACGTGATTCCCAAATCCAAGCACGACTTCAAGCTAACATGGACAACAGGTGCAAGCAAAACGATCGGGAGGTATTTAAAATCATCCACAGCTCTCAACCTTCTCGCAGTGTCAATAGAGTCAACCAAGATAGCATCGTAGGGAAGGGAGCCTCCGGTCTGGAGGCGGGTCAATGCAGGGCTCTTCTCTGAATCCACAACAACGGGCTTGAGACCAATCTTCTCCAACATAGGCTTAATCGACGTGGCGTTTTGAGATTGAGCCTTGTCGACGAATAGCACTTGGTGTCCTCGGTAAGGGCGGATCTGCTGCTCGATCATAGCGGCGTCATCGGGGGCGAGTTTGACCAGGCATGTGAAATGGAATTCGCTGCCTTTGCCATGCTCACTGTTGACCCATAGATCACCACCCATGAGGTTCACAAGTCGCTTGGAAATGGATAGACCAAGACCGGTTCCACCAAACTTGCGAGTCATTGAACCATCCGCTTGTTGGAAAGTGTCGAAAATCAAATCCAGTTTATCTTGAGCAATTCCTATGCCCGTGTCCTCCACGACAAACTCAACCGCATACTCACCAGGTCGGACATGGCTTTGCCCCATGCTTTCTTTTATTGTCAGGCTAACCTCACCATGCTCTGTGAACTTGATAGCATTGCCAACAAGATTGAGAATGATTTGTCTGAGACGGAAGGAATCGCCAATAACATAGTCTGGCACGGAGCTGTCGACCTTGTAGGTGAGATCCAAGAACTTCTCGTTTGCCTTGACTGCGAGAGTCTTGAGAGCGTTGAAGACGGTTCCCCGCAGTGTATAGGGAATCTCTTCAATCACCATTCTCCGAGCCTCAATTTTGGAAAGATCCAGAATGTCATCAATGATCGTCAGGAGGCTATTGGCAAGATTATTGACAATGTTAAGCATCTCCCTCTGATATTGAGTCAGGTCGGTATCTAATGTCAGTTGAGTCATTCCGATGATGCCGTTCATTGGCGTTCGGATTTCATGGGACATATTGGCCAGGAATTCCGACTTAGTCTTATTGGCAAGTTCGGCAGCTTCCCTGGCCTGAGTATTGCGCTGAATAGAATCACGCAGATTTGAAATCATCTGGTTGATCTTTCGTTTAAGCTCATCCATCTCGCCCGATGCTTCGACATCAACGAGTTTGGTGAAGTCCCCATCCGTAGCTAGGTTAGTAATATCTGAAAAGGCTCGCACTTGTGTGGTCTGCTCATGTTAGAACGGGTCCTGAACAATGTTATCCGGGTGTAACTTACCAGATTGCTAGCCATGGTGTTGACATCTGTTGTGATTTCTTTCCAACGGCCATCCAGGCCACCCACATCAGCTTGGGCGCCCATCTTTCCGTCGACACCCACGTCTTTGGCGACTCGCTGCACTTCGTAACAGAAGCTAGACAACCGATCAACCATGTTATTGATGGTTTCTTTGAGCACCTGTATCTCTCCATTTGCTTCGACTTTGATCTTCTGGCTCATGTCGCCGTTCGCAATGGCTTGTGTGACTGTCGAAATGCTTCTGACCTACGAGTGGGTCAGCAAATACATAGATACCAAGGGACTTCAGCCGAAGCATCGTAACCTACCTGAGCTGTGAGATTCGACGCCATTGTGTTGACGTTTTCTGTTAGGTCCTTCCATTTGCCTTCGACGTTGGCTACTTGAGCCTGTCCGCCAAGGGTTCCATCCGTGCCTACTTCCCTGGCGACCTTGCTCACCTCGACAGCGAATGTGCCAAGTCGATCAACCATTAGGTTAATAGTGTTCTTTAGCTCTGCAATTTCACCCTTGACCTCGACCCCAATCTTCTTTGTCAAATCACCCTTGGCGACCGCGGTGGTAACCTTGGCGATCTCTCGCACTTGAGTAGTCAAGTTCATGGCCATGCCGTTGACATTCTCGGTCAGATCCCTCCAGGTACCTTCAACGTCATGCACTGTAGCCTGACCACCCAAGCGACCCTCCGTGCCGACTTCGCGGGCAATTTTTGTGACCTCGCGAGCAAACTGTTGTAGTTGATCGACCATTGAGTTGATAGTCGACTTAAGCTCGAAAATTTCTCCCCTGCAATCGGCTTGAACCTTTTGGGTCAGATCTCCCTTGGCGACAGCTGTGGTAACCTTGATAATGTCGCGCACTTGAGTCGTCAAATTGTTGGCCATGGCGTTGACGTTGACGGTAAGATCGTTCCACATGCCCTGCACTCCTCCAACATCGGCTTGTCCGCCTAGCATGCCTTCGGTTCCGACGTCTCTTGCTACACGAGTGACTTCAGAGGCGAATGTTCGTAGTTGATCCACCATGGTGTTGATAGTTTGTTGTAGTTGTAATATCTCGCCGCGGGCAGGTTTTTCGATTTTCTTGGTTAGGTCTCCATTGGCTACAGCCGTTGTAACAGAGGCAATTTCCCTCACTACAAGACATGTTAGTTATGTAATGAAGCTTGCGAGTTTTGCCCAGCACTACAAACCTTGATCGGTTAGATTTTGGGCCATGACGTTCACTGCAAAGAAGGCGTTAGTGATAACCGAATCTTATGACCTGCACGTTGGACCATACCGTTGTCGGTTAATTCTTTCCATGTTCCGTCGACACCACCAATGCGGGCTTGGCCGCCCAGCAAACCTTCGGTGCCGACTTCACGAGCCACTCGCGATACTTCACTAGCAAATATTTGCAGCTGATCCATCATAGCGTTGATAGTGCGTTTGAATGTTGTAATTTCTGGGTCCATTTCAACAGTGTTCATGCGAACTTTCATGGTCAAATCGCCGCGAGCAACGGCGGTGACGATCTCGCCAATTTCTCGCAAAGCTTTCTGGAAAGCCTCGTTGGCTTTTTGGTGCTTCCAGAGCTCACGCTCCAAGGTAGCAATACGTTCCTGCTCAAGTATTTCGAGGGCTCGCTCTTGCAGCTGCTTCTGCTCCAAGAGTTGGGCATTAACGCCGGCGAGCTCCTGGCGCTGGCTATCGAGCAACTTGGACTGATCGTCCACATGTTCTCGAAGTCCTTCGAGGGCTTCTTCGGTCAGCTGATAAGATGGCAGATGCGGAGAGTGCAGGCTACCTTGGGCGTGAAAGACTTTGGGTTTGGGGCGAGCTGCCACCGCAAGAGCCTCTTCGCCAAAAAGAGTGTCAATAACCTCGTTGGGCGTTTCTGGAAACGGAGAAGTCGCAGAAGCCTGGCTCTCTAGCTTTCCGACACGCAAAGCAAGGTTTTGGAGCTCCAACTCGAGCTTCCGCTTGGCTGGAGTATCCGGTCCTGGAAGCTGTACCTGAGAAGCTACACCAACCGGTATCGAATTGGGCGGTCGGGTATCTGGAGCAATCGAAGCGACAATCGAAGCGGCGGCGGCGAGGGCCGCATCGTCAACCATGGTGATGCAGGTGAACTGCTATGCCGCAGTCGGGCAACACTTTTGGGGGGGGTTTTTTCTGCTGGGTTGCGCAGGATTGTGTGGAGTTTGAACGGATGAGTATAGATTGAGGCTTTACAACCGATACAAAGGCGCCAATTTGATTACTGGTAGATATGTTCGAACAGTGCCACGCGTGGCGGAGTAAATGGCCAAACTAAGGACGTAACAGTTGTCGACTGCGCAGCATCCTCGATTGTCGAGATTTGAGTTGGTCTCAGCAGGATACACCGGGTGACGGCGGGCGATGGCGCCGTAGAGGTAGAACGGGCGGGAATAAAACCAGTATAAGCAAAACGGTCGCGTGAATCTTAAGTTGAAACAGAAAAAGACAACGGAGCGTCTATCGAAACGGAATTCGAGGCGAGCCTGTGTCGTCGAAGAGGAAGCCGGATGGCGATACTGCGACAGACAGTGAGGGTTGAAGAGGAAAAGATCAGGCTGAAAGTCCAGCAAGCAAGCCGTTTGGGAGTTTCCAGAATGGCTGGAGCGGGCGTAGCGTAGTGTAGGTAGTAGTGTACAGTAAAATGGAGGGATGGGGTGAGTGATTAGGATAAGGGACGGAGCAAAGTACTCCAAAGTAGCCCGCCCGCTAGAGAGGGGACAGACCCAGGAGGCCAGGACAGGACGAGACAGGGCAGGACGACCTAAAGGGTGGTCCCAGCTGCAGCGGTGGCAGCAAGCACTGGACCTTAGTCCCGGGGTGGGGGGACAAGTCGACTGGATTGGGTGAGCCGAGAGAGCCCTAGCACGCCTAGCCTTTCCACTGACAGGACAATCCTGAGTACAACCTAGGGAGGTAGAGAGTACCTATTGATGCTCGAGGACATGCACGGAATGCCATGTATCTCCGAGTTGGGTCAGTCCTAGGAAGATCCCTCGGTGGCTACCTCAGCGGTACGAGGTGAAAAGGAGGGCGACAAAAGAGATAAAAGGCGGAGCCTACCAAGCGGTGCTAACATCCGATCCGGTCTAGCAGACCCGAACCTCTCTTTTCGACCTGAAGTGGTGTTTTGCCTCTCACTATATCCTTTATCAGTACTGCACATACTTACAGGTAAGGTACGCAATACTTTTGGCTGTGTGCAATGATACCTTTTTGTCAGATAATATCGGTTGTTGTAACAGGACCTGGACCTGGAAAGGAGCACAAGAATGTAAGAGAAAAGAAAAAGAAAGCCACTTTAAGTTGGACAATCTCAGCTGAGTACGTATGCCGATACTACTCTGCTACCTGAGCTCTGAACGATGTTAAATTGGACTGCGATATGATCTAGTTGAGCCCTGAAACTTGGGGATGAAACCATATCTATCGATAGTGGAGAGATAGAACCGGAAAGAGTAAACAAAATGAAAGATCACATCAAGGAATTGCGAGTGTGCACATACATACTACCTTAGTACATAGAGTCTATCTCCATGGGATGGAGATACCATATTCTTTGATGCTGCAGTCAGCTTCTAGATGCAATATGCTATAAAGAAAAGAAAGGGAAAACAGAAAACCCCCAGCATCGCTATCCCACGTTTCTCATTTTAGTAGGGATCTTATGTATCACACATATACGATTCGACTCTCTTGCATATGAGATATGAGTCTAGACTCTACCTACCTAGGTTAGTAGTTAGTTCCGGTTATCTCCCCTCTCGTTCTTTCCCTCTACATTTGCTTTACTTATATGCCCTCTTGAAAAACCGCGCCGCTGCTCGTAATCTCATATAACCCCCTCATCCGTATATTTAAACCATCTACTTCGTCTGGATTCATTCCTCATCTAGGGACTGGCTGCCTCGCAAACCGAGGCTGGGTGTACTGTGATTGGATGTCACTTTTTAGCAGGGGTCCTTCTGGGGAAATCTGAGCGTCAAGAACCAATTGTATGCTGCCCAGAGCCTCTCCCCGCCCCTACTGCAAGCTAGCGGCTGCACGAACGAATCGATCGACATTATCACTACCTAGGTAGGTGCCTATCCATTAATGCCAAATGCACATTTTGGCCACGGGTAATCTACTCGACTTTGCAAACTGCAACTGCAACTGCAACTGCATCTACATCTGTACCAAGGCGGCTGAAAATATGCTTGGGATGGGGAAAAAACTCTCGGATGTACGAGACAGTAAGAGCAGGCAGGAAAGGCTGCCAAAGAAAGATACTATAGCACCTACCTAGCTGGGTAGGTAGGCACCCAACACATTACCTATTATTATGAATCGTTCCTGCTCCAATCGTAAAGTTCCACTTACAGCCAACCATCTCAGACATTCAGAAATCCATCTTTGTTTGCCTTTCAATATCATCCGCCTAACATAAAGTTCCGCTTGAGCAAGGGGTTTCTTGTACCTGTGCTAACCTACGTTAGCAGCTTTGCTTTTGTTTCTCTTTCCCAGGCAGTTCAGCGGTCAAGTCACATGTACTGTATGTATGTATTCACTACCTTGTGGCATGTGGCCCTTCACCACAGAAGGCAGCTGGGGTTTGTTATCACACAATCAATTCAATACGATTCGCAGGGGACTCTCGCTTGACTCTTTAGTGTTGAAGGATATAGCACTCGCTGACTAGGATGGCAGGAAATATCGCAAGAAACAGCTTCTTTGTTCCACTTTCGAATCTTGGCCACAGCTGCTTCTTACCTAGGTGCTGTACACTTTTCGTTGTCGCTACATCAGTACTACAGTGGATGTCCGTCCAATACCATCGCTCATGGGTACCCTTCCAAACTCAGCCCGCCTGCCAAGACCGTTGGTGTGGAGTCTTACTCTGCCACTCGCACGGTGGCGATACTTAAGCGAGGGGGAAGCTTGGGAACAGAACAGCAGCATCAAGCCCTGCTTGCTTTCTAAACATGGATGTCTCTTACTTTGCTCCGGGCATCGGAACTACAGCAGTACGTTCATTGTTACTATTGGACCGGTCGTCAAAGGTCGCAGCGCTTGACACATAAATACCTACCTACTGTAGCTTCTTCCAAGCAGCCATTCATCGTTTCTGTCAAACTTAGTCTTTCCTCGTGTAAGGAGATTGTACATGTGCTCATTTTAGTGCCACAACCTTTAGTCGCAGGGCCGTTGCCATTGGTCTTGAAACGGCTCTTGAGCTGTCAACAAGCGGCTTCCACGCGGCTCGGATGGCCACCCCTGGTTTAGTCCACCTATTCCCGTATCCATCTACGACCCTTCCCCGAAGGCTCGATCAAGTCCTCGTGCGATCAACTCGATTCAATTGCTCAAGCTCACCAATCGGTCTTATTGTCTGCTAAGCAGATTGACAGATTGAGTGCTCTAGCCACGGTTCAGCGCCAATTTCCAGTGCGACCCGGTGTGTGGCAAGGTATCGTTCCGTTCCGTGCTAGTTGAACAAGGAAACTCGCAGAGGTCAAAATCTTCAACTTGAAAGTCGACATTCAGCTGTTTGTTCGTTTTTCATCAAAGCGCTGTATCATCACAGTGCGGTCCTTGACAAGCGCTTACTGTCGTTGGTGTTGTGCTTGTACAGTAGCAAGCAAGTTGGGCAAGCTCAAGCAACAGTTGCTAAGCACCGGTGGCCTCTCTACAGTACAATACCACCAATGCTGAGCCACAGGGATAATGCCAAGTGCCATTGAGATTTTATAAGTATTATGATGAACAGCGTCTTGTGTTTCAGGCAGAGCTGACAGAGGTGATCACATTTAACTGCCCAGAATGCAACAACACTTGTACCTCACTTGACAAACCCAAGACGCGAGCAACTTACCATGCCCAAGAGACTGTATGTTTGTTATTCATCCATGTCTAGGCACACTAGAATCGATGTTCTTTTCGTCTGTGCAGTGCATGTTTTTCAGAATTGTTCGGCAAGAGAATAGACATCGACTGAAAATTATCAGGGTCATACAGAGTATTCAATCGTTCGCGGATAGCGGTATCCAGGCTCAGGGGTCATTGACGGTGGGTCAAAGACACGGTCGAGTCAGCCATCAACGTCATTTTGGACCTGCGGCAAGTCGATTTGCTATTCGCAGACAGGGATACCCCTTCACTCGTTTGGGTGGACAATTTTCAAAATCTCATGATTTCGCAAATCACATCGGAGCTTGGCAATTGCCCGGGTCGTCTCTGCTTGAGCAAAGAGAGCCCTTGTCACCTTGCACGTTGGTCATGTAGGGGACCTGCGATCATTCACGCACGGTTCGATAATACAGAATGTCGAGTGTCTGTACTGTTTTCAGTTCTTTTAGATACTGTGCAGACGATGTGATTTGTTCCATCCTTTCAGGATTGGTGGCTTCTAGCCCACGTGAGTTGTTTCGAAGCCCGTCCACAGCTCAAGCACATGCAGAACTAAATTTTGACGGTTGGGATCAACAATCATTAAAGCCAAGTCTCTTGGAGGAACCGACAAGATACCAGAGGGCAGCCATAAAGAATCAATCACAGCAGAAGAAGGCGGAGGGCTCGACAACAGCTCAACGATCGGCTGGTAGGTATCAGAACGGATATCAAGAGCCACTCTGCTCGTCAGACCGGGCAGACAAGCCGGCGGCATTGAAGTCTCTGGTCGCCAAGCAGAAACCGGGCCGCTTCTTTTTAACCATAGGCCGTTGACACAAGATATCTAAACACTCAGGGCCCTGCAAGCTGGCGCTCGTCACGAGTATTGATTTCAATATTTCCAGACAGCATTTTCGCCGGTAACCACCATCATAAACAAACATACGGAGTACGAGACATAAGCACATTCTGAAGCTTCATACTGGTCCGGTTGTAACCGCCACTGAGTTGACCCGAGTGACATTCGCTTGTAAAACCACAGTTCGCATTCCAACGATACATACAGACAGTACTCTCGGCTTATCTCTACTTGACAGAAGAACTCCCCCTGCTTTGAGTGGTTCTATATTCTCAGCCTACTCTACGATTACCACAGTCTGAGCGGCGCCTCGGGGTGTCAGAAGAAATGACCTCTAAAAGCATAAGGAACGAAATAATTTGGTCATCTTATGCCGGCCCAGGTGAATTTTTAGGCTACTTTATTTTGGCAACCTAAGCCTTGGAGGACAATTGTTCTGTTACCCACCTGCGGTGCTAAAGGGATAAGAGGTACTCTGATTTATTCTTGAGGCCTGGGCTTGTTTTGCCCCGAACTTCTGGTATGCTGAAACCAACGGTTCATGAAATGGTGCGAGATCATCACTCAAAATCTCATTAACAACCAGGGTCTGACCAATATTTACAGACTTTCCCATATTGAGTTGCTGATCAATAACCACACTTGCACGAACTCAAGTAGAGACGCACGGGGCCTTGCTAGTCCAGTCCAGGGCAAAACTTGGGCAAGGACAACAAAACGCCAGCAGAAAGAAATTGACGCCGAGAGCTCATTCTCCTCTTCGTTGCCCCTCCCTCGTCAGAAAACCCCCGACAAGCTGCTCCACTCGTTGACACCGTATAGGACGGCGCAAGCATGTACGGTAAGAGTACAGTGGGGACTTTCTAGGATTGGACCCTCGAAAAAGGACCCTGAAAATGCTGTCATTTTCTACCTCGGGCGGTCTATGTACTGTAGCTGATACTAATCAGTACTAGCTGGTATTCTAGACGGCACCCTTGTTTCCCTCGCCCAAAGTTCCAAGGCTGTTGCAAACTGAGCAACTACTCCGCCCCTCCGCTTTTCTGTCGGTCTTGAAGACAGACAACAGGAAATACAAAATATTGATCTATTTAGGTTCGATCTCGGTATTGGCGAAGTGGCGGTCTCTCCTGATTCATGCTTGCGTGCTAGGGAACCCCTATCTCCATCGCAGTGCGTGAGAGGCGTCGCTTGTGCGAGGCAGTAAAACAGCCCCAAAATAAGTCCTTTCCGCAAGACTGCCTGAACCTGCGTCAATTAGATCGAATCTCTGGTAAAGTAACGTTGTGAACGTGCTGCCGCACGCCATTTCTCCTCGGCCGAGTCGTACAAGGCGTACTCTCCATGTCTCGAAGAAACAAGTAAGAGGAACTTGCTTTGCCATCGTGATACAGTACAGAGCTGGCTTGGCGGTCGCTGTTCAATTCTGTTTAACTCGTGATCATTTCGGAGATCGGCACAAGGCATTGATCGTCGCTAAGTGGTGTTCGTGATTGGGCTGTGTTATATTGGGCTGCGATGTTCCTCATCTGACAATATCCGAAGTAATGATATAGGGTAAGCAATGATGCTTCCAAAGCGACTTCCTACTTACTCGACTCTCAGGATCATATTTTCTGAACATTCATAGTGATCGCATCTGTTTCAATGTTCCCTCTCTCTCAGCGGAGTTTCGATGTGTTATTTATCTCAGATAGGTGTAGCTGGAACTGAAACATACACTTATCGTCGTGTGTTCGAATCGAACGCAAGGATTACGATATGCAATCGATATTCTCCAGACATGGCGACTTTTGCAGCTTCATAGTCACACTTAAATCGTTCATGTCCAAGAATACGTTACAATTAATTTCGCTGCCTACACGAACGAGGGTATCTGATGCTATTTCTTGAACCCAGATAGATATCAACAAGAACAAAACCAAACTTGCAAAGCCACCCATAGCCACATCATGCGTTGCTGGTCCATTTTCCGTCATGAAACATTCCATAATCCCTCTCTTCTCTTGAAATCGGTTATCGTCTTGGCAGATTGTTCCGTCCGAAGTTGCCACTGAAAGCAGGGCCTGCTGAAGAGTTCCATCCTTGTGTCACGCTGTTCTTGACAATGAGAGCCGCAGCAGCTGTAGCTGCTTGTCTCTCTTTCTGACGATGCCGATCCCTGAGATAAGGCGCTGCTTCTGGTCGCATACGGAGAATACGCAGAATCATATCGTCACTCGGGTCCGCTTGCGCCTCGCGCCTCTTTGCCTCCTTCGCCTTACGCATGGTGCCCAGGTTACGGCTCATCATGATACTCTTTCCCCGTCTGATCGTGCCCATGCTTGCAAACGAACCTGCACCACCAAGCGATGCACCCAGCGCTGCCGGAGCCGATAAGCGGTTATTCTGAGAGTTTTGCTGCTGGAGAGCTAGACGTGCTCGCTCTGTCGTTGCGGCTGCCATTCTTTCTGATTCTCGGATCAGACTATTAGTGTCCTCAAAGTAGAAGAAGTTCAGCGAGGCGAGCTCGTGCCACTTAGGCGACTTCAGTGTTTCAGCTGGAACACCTAGCTGCTCTCCTGACTCGTCTCTGGCATTGAAGAATTGGAACAGCAAGTCCAACCAATAGTAGACAATGTCAAGCTCCTTTCGTGACAGGGGCCGTTGCTGGGAAGGCTTTTCCGACAAAGGTGGTACTAAGAGGTTCTCAATAACCATCAAAACCTCTTTCCAGAGACGTGCCATGACGGCATCCATTGTGGCCTTTGTCAATGTTTGTTTCATGATAGCAAAGTTCTCATCGAAGTAAGAGAATAGCGGCGCCAGTGCCGCTTCGATTTGAGCTGGAGTCACTGTGGGCACCGCTGATGCTCGCTTCTTCCAGAGGCTTGTAACGGATGCACCGAGACCACCTGTGCCTAGCAAGTGTCTGAGAGTCTCCAAAGACAGAGTGTGGTTGATCTGAGAAGTGAGCTACCCATAAGTTAGCATATATGTTATGGTTGCTTTTGAGCGTGTCATCCATTACCTTGTCCGTAACCTTTCGGACCATATCTCTCTCAGTGCGTTTTAGATGCCGGAAGGCCTTTCCAAAATGAAATTGGATGTCATCCCTCTCACCCTCCATGCTGACTCTAATGAGTAATCGACCCTGCGAATCCAAGTCTAGCCAAAATTCGCGAGGCAAATAGTCACTGAAATGAACGGGGTCAAGCTTGAGCGATGTTCGCCCAACGTAATCGTGGTCACCAAAAGTGTCGTAGTCCCAGATGGTCGCAATCATGTTGACAGGGCCCTGGACTGTTATGTCGAAGGTCTCGTCCCAACGCGGGTTCAGACTCTTGTGGATAATTCTTGTCTTGTGTAGTCGCTTTTGGTATTCATCACCAAACACCACGTAAGGGTCACTGTAGCCGTTTGCGTCACACGCCTTAAGGTCCTCAGCCTCGACTACTTTGATCGTGAAAGTATACTTGTTCGGCCGTCTGGCCTTCTTCTTCGGCCCATCAATCTTCTCCAAAAGTAGGGCGCAAGCATCGGGGTCCATAGCCCGCTCCAACTTGTCCAGCTCCTGTATGGCATATTCGATATTGTTGAGTTTAACGAAGGACTGCCCGAGTTAGTTACACTACTCAACAACCACGATATGTTTTCTCACCTCGGAGTAGAATTGGAATGGCTCAACACGGTCTTTGTTGTTCCAAGCGTCCTTTGCATACTTCATCCACTTTTCCTGGGTGCTTTGGTTTTGTGCTGCTAACTCTTCTGCAGAAGGACGATCCATTTCCTTTACGAATTTCTGGTCAACAAGTTCACAATACTTGCCAATGCCTGTGGCAAACGCCTTTGAGAGGGATGTCATGAATCTAGCATGATGTTCGTCGTTGCCCCAATTAAGATTGAATATGGTGTCCAGAGTTTGGTTGAATAGCATGAACATGTCGATAATGGAAACACTGTGCCTTTCTGCGTCCCGTGGAATATCCTCAGGGTTTTCCGTGCGTACTTGGAACTGATCCTGTTTGACAGCCTGCTCGACATAGTCCTCCACCCTATTCTCGGCGGCACGAACCCATCGCCATACAAAATCAACCAAAAGGTTCTCAATGTTGAAAGAGAAGGGGCGATCAGGCAGGGAATCGTTGTGGATTCGACGAATCGCAATTAACTCTCTATACAGCTCGAAGCCATCTTGAATATCCAGCTCAGTACCAGTCTCCTGTGCCATTTCCAGAATCGATTCGATAATGGCGTGTGCGTCTTCTTCAAATCGTGGGAATACCTCTTCAACTAAAATCTGGAAAGGGTTCACCCCCATGATCTCGGGATTTTTCTTATATCGCTTGTTGATTCTTTCGCAAAGCTTGATGACTGTTTTGCCCAGCTTAACCACGTTGGCAAAATCCCATTCATTCCGATCAGTCGAGATTTCCTTCTCCATGTACTGGCGGTATGTCTCTTGAGCCTGGTCATGGAGACGTTGACTTAGATGCTCTGTGAATTGCTCGGCTGCCTCAGCTTTAGGAGAAAAGCATGGATCGCTAAAGATGTGATGGTCCAAGATATATTGAACAACGCCGATCTGGGGTGGCTTTGTATCATAACACTGCTCCATCCTGTCGTAAAGGTCACGAAGCAGAGTCTCATGCAATGTCTGCAGGGTGTGTTGGTAGACGGCAAAATCATGCACCGTCCAACGGCTAGGATCAATCTCGGATAGGGGAGTACAGTAGTTTGATATGTGCGGAGGCTTCTTGGCCTCTGGCAGTGGCGTTTTGATGAAATCAAAAACCGTGTCCAATTCTTCAGGGAGTAATTCTCGATCCAAATAGTTGCGTGATGCGACTTCGAGCAAAGTGATGAGTCGAGAGAATTGGGGCACCCTCCATCTCACACACAACTCAGTTAGAAGTTCCATGGATTGTTTTGATAGGGGTTGGTATTCAAGTTCAGAGTCGCTATTGATCTGGTCAAAGGTCATGGCATGCTTAAGAATATACTTGAAGAACGCTCTGGGGTCTGGAGGGACAAAAGTGTAAATATTCTCCTCGACTGCTCGGATACCAGAGTCTCCGATATCTAGTGACGCGAGGTTGATCGAAGGATCAAAACCCATCGAGCTATCAAACCCTGGGTTGCTGTAAGTCGACTGGGGCCGACTCGAGAAGCCTTTGTCGACACCGCCGCTCGACGTTTTGGCAAGTTCTGGTTTAGCGGTCAAGATGTCAAGCATCATTTGCGATAGATGGGGTGACTCGGCTTTCTTCCATTCCAGAAAGGCGTCGTCAAGGTCAAAGTCATCGCTTCCTAAAGCACCAGACATATCTGAGTTGAGCCTGTGCTGATATGATTTGAGGTCCTTGAGTGCAGCTTCTTCTGTCCAGACCCCTTTGTTCTCGTTGATTTCGGCCTGTGCCTCTGAGAGACTTAGCCCAAAGATCTTGACTACCTGCTGGACCAGGGGCATGTCCTTGACATCATAACTCAAAGGAACAACGACCTCAATAGTCGTACCAGCTCCACTAGCGCCACCACCAACAAGGTTCTGGTCGTTCGTAAGGAGCTTCTTTTCAAGAATACTCAGCTTGGACATGAGTTCGGACTTGTCCCGATCATGTCCTTGATCTCGGAGTATAGTTGCAATCAAACGAACAAACAAGGCGAGATGACGGTCGGGGATGAGCTTCCAAGAATCATCGTCGGGTGCGGCTCCTTTCTGAGCTGCCTTGGTAGTAGATGTGTAAAACATAAGAATGAGTGGCTCAAGTTTCCTCTCTTTGTCAATGGTTTTACGGAAATTCCTTTCAGAGAAGGTCGTATAAGCTTCAGCAAAGCTGCGTTTGACAACAGGATCGTTATAACCCGGCAGGCGCTCGCTGCCCCTAAGTACGCCGCCGCATCGTTCGAGCAAAGCGCTGGTGAAGTTATGGGGGAGCTTGAAACTCGACGAAGAACCAGAGGTAAATTCTTGGACCAGTGCGCCAACACTGGTGTGGGTTCGGACAGGCTGCTTCGGAGCTGGGACATACTGCTTTCGTTTGGCCTTGGGCTGTAACAGGTAGTGCAGATAGGCTGATCGAAGGGCGAAACTGCGAGCCTCTTCATGTTCGACAACAATTGGCTGCGCCCTGGAAGCAGCGCGAGCTCTACCAAGATCCCTACTGCTGCCCATGCGACGACCCGGGTTATATGAGCGTCGGGACGCTGCTGACATGTCGACGATCGAGGGAGGAATAGATGGTAGCGACGGCGAAGTGGCGATGATGGGTGCAGGGGCCTAGATCGTGAGGGTAGAGATTATCCAGCAAGCGATATGATATCGAGAATGGACTGTATCTACGCACTCCAGATCATGACACTGGATATGAGACAGAACACAAGATGTGGATGTGGATGTCGATGCCGCTGCTGATGCTGATGCTGGTTGATGTCGGTTGTAGGTTTGAGGAAAGAGACAAGGGAGAAAAGGAGCGATGACTTTGGAGCTCGGACAATGACGACGTAGAAAAAGCAAAAGATGTGTGAATGATTGATTTCCCAATGGAATGACAAAGGATATGACTATCGTGCCCTTCGTATTGTGGAACAGAAAATCCGAGTTTGTTTGTTTAGGCTGGCGGTTCGGCTGGGTTGGGTAGCGTAAGGTACCTAGTAGGTAGGTTATACGGAATTGCCAGTTAGAGGTGGTTTGGTTCCATCGAGAAACTGACGGTGAAGTGAATGGAAGGATGGAGCTGGATGTCAGAGCAAGAGCCGCCCCCCGGTCGCCTCCAGCTGTTTCCGTCTGATTGATTGACGGATGGATCCCTGCAGCGCGCCAAAAGGTCAAAGATCCAATGATGAAACAGAAACATAAGGTGAGGTAGGCACTGCACCTTCAATAAACAGATAAGCAACCCGCATGGATGATTAGCTGTGATATAATGACAGTAACAGTGGCAGTTACAGCAGGTTTTAGACAATGTGATCATTGTGTGTAAATAGACCATCCATACCTACTGCCTTACTCTATCCGTAAATCTACACGACTTAAGTACTAAGTAGGCCTTTCGTTGTGCAGGTACCAGAGGCCTAATTTGGTGACCACCACAACCCACTCAAGCATGGGCGGGCAGCCCAAAATAAAATCACAGCCCAAGGAACGGGGTGCAACGTCATCCATTCAGCTCCTAGGCTGAGGAGCCTGATACGTCCTTGCACCGCTAATCCGTTAATGGTGTCGCCTGAGGACCCTGAAGAGCGCTAAGCTGACCCTGCATCCAATGAGTTGGATGAAAACAATCTGATGTATGAATCTAATGTTTCTTGGGCGTTTCGCCTGTTTATGTAACGAGATATTTGGATCTGAGACACGGACATAGAGACAGTTCTTTAATTACTTTTATCGTCCATGAATAAAGGATTATCCTTGTTAACTTGTAGAAGTAGCATGGGGAGATCATATGTGAAAGCAAATATCAAGAGATCGGGCCAAGGATAGTACCAGATATTATTTTAGAGAAAGTATCGGGATTGCAAAGGATTCATTCATATTATTTCTGATCTGTATTAAGGAACAACATGTATTGCCTATGGTATTGATTCCAAGGACCCAGTACCTTGGTACATACATAGGTAGTACTAGGTACTTAGGTAGTAGTGATGCCTTGGGCTATTAAATAATGTGTGAGCATATATTGCAGTTACAGGTTGGTGATGTTTGATAATATCTCCCCTTGTAATACTTTGCTAAGAATAAACAGGAAATGCAAACATGTTATCCAACACCGCAGGAACTATAGCTTATTTTATTTGAAGCTGTCCAGTGAAAACCTAACGACCTTTTCGACATCATAACCTGGGCTAGTTCTGCTCATCAACCCAACTACATATGACAAAGCTGAATAAATATTATTCTTCCCTGTGTGGTAGATATGTTCCTTTCTTCCTGTTATGTATTTGACAAGTGAGCATAAAGTACTAATGAAACCCAACGGTTCTAGAAGCAAATAGAGAAGTCGTTACCTCGACTCCACTGGTGGGTGGCTCGCATTAACACATAGACTATCCTATGTGGCTGCAGACGTTTGAAGAAAAACTGAGCCACCACCTAACAATAGCACCAACTGTCTGAAATACTAAAGATATCATGTGCTTATTTCTTGTGCCTTGTCTCAGTCACACTCTGGATAAGGTGGCTCATGAGCTTACGGTAACCCTGCATCAGTATCGTATGCCTGCACTTCAACTATACGTGTTTTTCGTATCCCCTGGGATGGATATGATATGTCTACGTATTCGCCATGTAAGGAAGATCATTAAAGGCTCACGTCGAGTCGGTATGTTTACGTACATAGCTACTTAAGTCAAGATGGCTAAGCTCTATCGCCATCACCACCTGACTCACCAAGAATGACGAGCACCCACACAGCGATTGGATAACAACAACCTGGAGGTTAAAGGACTCAAACCCCATTGAGAAAGAGCCACCACTAGCAAGGGCCCTGGCGCCAAATGCCTGGAGGGATCAGTAACAGGAGTCGAGTTCCTTGCCTGGCCCTGGAGCATCTGGAAATTGAGCAAGGATTTCCAGATTTTGCAATGACCCATGGTTGTACAACAGAGGACAAGAAAGCCAGTTCACTATTGTCACTTGCAGTCATACCAGAGACATTGTTCAAGATGCAGTTGTTCACTCTATCATGTGAATTGCCTTTGGACAGAGCACTAAGAGCCACTCATTGCAACGTCAGTTGAGGCGAAGCGCCCACTACTGTACAGTACCAGCGGCGCTGGGTTTCAAGTTGTGTGTATCAACTGGATCTCCCCATTTTTTCCAAGGGACTCGCTCGGCTTGGCCTGGCTCAGATTGCAGATCGAATCTCAACTTGTCGACTTTGGTAATTAGGTACATAGATATTCGTCGGTCCGTCAAACGCGATTTAGTAACACAATTACCGAACTGACCCATCTGGGGTCAAGGAAGTTGACCTAACCAAAACCAATGACACCGAGAACTAACATTCGTCTGAGGAATGACCGTTTTACCTACTAGTCTATCTAGTAGGTAGCAAGGGGGTTCACGCTGGCTAAAACACATTTCCCTGTTATCCTGGCCCGATACGCCAGAACTACAGTGATTGACTTCTGATGTTGGCTAGTAGAGAAGGAAGATCCGTCGTAGTACCTACTACCTACATACACTCAGCTCAGTTTAAGTTCAACTTCCAACAGTGATTCATCAAAGACAGAGATAAAGACAGATATCATAGTCTAGATAGGCTGGAACATTGAAAAAGGAGAAGAACTAGTCAGATACTAGCCTGGGCCTATACTTGCTGATCGCTGCAAACTGCACGATGAATGATGAGATCAGTTACCTACCTATCTTCAGTCCACTCGTGTACTTGACTCAAAATCAAATTACATGGAGAGACCCTGCAGAACATGAAAGATTCATGACCGATTTAATTTGCCAGGTAACAATAAGATGGATCCAATCTCTGTTGGCGGCCTATACTTCCTCCTATAACATATCCGGTGTCCACTGCCATACTGCATTCTGTGGGGAGAGAAGAGTCTTTTTTGAACCTTAACCTCCTGTCGTTCGTCCCTATTCCGAAGGAACCTACCTACCTTTGGTATTGGACTGTTGATTCCCGTCTTCTTCCTAGGCTCTTATTCCTTTCGCGCCTTCCGTTTTTATGCGTCTCGCATCAACAAACAACTAGGTACCTAGGTATCTAGACTACCTAGGTATACATTAGTACCTTTCAACCGCAACTCGTCAAAGAAACTGGAACCTTCCAACTAATACAACCAACCAACAAATACTTCAACATTGTCCATCTCCCTCGTTGATAGTATTACGACTACCACAGGCAACAGCAATTATCCTCGCATCTGTGACCAGTCTTTTTCTGACTGCCTGGATCGACGCGCATGCCCTTTCTCCCTCCTCGACATTCGCCTGTTACCTGTCGACCTCGACGAATTCGTTACAAGAGACTCGATAGTCGATTAATACAACAATCATCTGTAGTTCTCCCAGTAAAGAACAGTACAGTACCACCTCCTGGTAGCCGATTGACGAGTTTGAGACCCGAATACCAAACTTTACCTACACCCAATCGAGGCACGAGTGGACCTCTCCGGTTGGCTCAGCGCCAGATGACGGCCTCCCCTGTCCCGTTCTGAGCCCCGCGCTACCATTCGAACCGGCGCTATTTTACTGCTGGCTGCAGCAGCTCGCTGTCACGGTCTCACAGTGTCGCCTGTCCCCCAGCGTGCGTGCGCTTGTCGCTCCAGTCCATCTTAAAAGATCCCGACAGCTCCTGTTGCTTGGGGCTCGTCGCGACTGTATTCGTTCCTCGACCTTCAACCTCTGTCGCCCATTTGATTAAACTTTGGCCATGGGTATCGTCAGCAGCAAGCCCGAAGAGGGTCCTGCTCTCTACCTTAGAGACCAGAATCGATGTATGTCGTCCTGCTATTTCCCCGCCTTTCCCTGGCTTCTTGCTCGACAACTGCACCGAGGTTGTGGCTTGTTACCCTTACTGACCGACTCTGTTACCCAGTGAGCATATCCTCCTTGGTCGTTACAAATCCACGAAAGCGCACTTCTGTGAATGTCGTTCCCAATGCATTCCCTGCCACCAGAGTATCTGTTCAGAAACCAGCAAGCGACACGTCCCCCATAGAATTCGTCCAGGTAAGTTGCGCCGGGTTGCGACCTTTGTTTGTGGTCTCGACTAACCCGAGTATAGGATCCCGATACTTCGAATCCAGGGACGGCACCGAATTTTCTCGTCAAGCTCAGCAACGATGATGAGCTTATATTTTCCTTCACGTTTGTCATGCGTCAGGCACATCTTGCGCAACCCACCTCGCCTTCCGATACAACATCTTCACCTGTCGATACGAGCATATCAGGCCTCACTTACGTCTATGCCTCAAACCTCAAAGAAGTCGAGAACTTGGTGACCAGAGAGTTTCATGCGGATCCGAACCTTCACAGAAACGCCAATGTCGCATTGGTCGGCGATTATTCAACAGGCGGTAGCCCGTCGGTATCATTTGAATGGACTTGGAAATGGAAGCCCCCGAAGCCAACAGAGGATAAGGGCGGTGGCTGGAGAAACTCCTGCAGCGTAATTCGCCTCCTTTCCTTACCGCGGGTGTTTTATGCTAATCCGGAATCAGTTCGTCGAATATGACCCTCGCGCTCATCGACTACACACGTTGGCCAGTTTCTCCTACTTTGTCGCAGGTACTACTAGCCCTCGTGAGAACGCCTATGCCTCAACCGCTCATGCTTTTCTAGGGACGCCGGCGACTTTGAGCCATCCAAATTCACCGTCACCACCTTTTCTCCTGGCATCCCCGCCCAAAATCCGTGTTGCTTCGTCTCAATCAGTCGATTCTCGCATGACTGTTCCTGATATGCTTGACGAGCCTGTTTCACCCCTAGTTCCCACAGCCGAGCTACCTCTTACACCCGGACTCCCGCACTTCAAGGAAGCAGTCAAAGTGGATGTCCCTTGTCCTAAACCAGGCGAGGAATCTATGGTCAGCGACGATGGTCCTGTCTTCAGAGCTACCCTCAAAGCCCTCGAACAAAAGACAGGCAACATGAGGACACAGATGAAAAAGGTCCTAAAGAAAGCAGAACATGCGCACTCTTGCCAGAGCGAAGCCAATGATGCCTTTCTTGCGTTTGTCGATGCTCTACGAGAGGCGGCATCGACCAATGCCAATGCTGTGCAGCCTGCTTTGGAACATTACTTTGATAAAATCGCTAGAGAAATTTTATCCTACGAGCGCCAAAACACCTACAACCTTCAGAAGATTATCATCGAGCCTGTAACCAAGCTATATCAGGTTGATATCAAACAAGCTGAATCGAAGAAACGAGACTTTGAGGAGGAAAGTAAGGATTATTATGCATACGTATCACGCTATCTGGGCCAGCGACAGGATTCGGTCAAGGCTAAGAAACTTGCGGAAGCCGATTCCAAGTATCAGAATAAGCGACGCAACTTTGAACTCAAAAGATTCGACTACTCAAGTTTCATGCAGGATCTCCATGGTGGTCGCAAGGAACAAGAAGTTCTGTCCCAGCTCACGAAATTCGCCGATTATCAAACACGAGGCTTTATGGCTACTGCGAAGAAAATCGAGATTCTTCTTCCTCAGCTGGAGGCGCTATCCAATGAGGTTCAAGAGGCCGACAAGGAATATCAATATCAACGCCGTGAACGCGAGGAGAAGAGACGGCTTCTTGAAAAAAGCAACACACCTTACAAGGAGCCTGAACAGGGCAGTAATACAAGCAGCATGCCAATTTCGTCTGCCAGTAATGGCAATACGGGTAACACCTCAGATTCTGACCTAGGCCGTGCCGACAGCACAGGGTCGCAGTTGAACATCGGGTCAGCGAGTGTTCCGTCAGGTGTAGAGTTATCTAGGTCCCCCGGCAGTCTCGGTCAATCGTCAGTCGGCAGCCCTGTGGCGTTGTCTAAATTCAAGGGTATCCGTGACCTCGAAGAACGAGATAACATGCTATCTGCTGCCACTCATCGCAAGGAAGGACTTTTGTGGGCGCTCAACAGACCCGGAGGACATGTCGACCCACGTAATTTGAATAAACAGGGCTGGCACAAGTAAAGTCCCTTGGTCCTCACTGAAAAGACTTGTTACTAACATGGTTTCCAGGTTCTGGATCGTATTGGATCAGGGCAAATTATCTGAATACAGTAACTGGAAGCAGAAGCTTGATCTTCATATCGATCCCATCGACCTCCGAATGGCATCCGTCCGAGAAGCTCGCAACGCGGAACGTCGCTTTTGTTTTGAAGTTATCACTCCAAGTTTCAAGCGCGTATATCAGGCAACATCTGAAGAGGACATGAACAGCTGGATTATGGCCATCAACAATGCTTTGCAAAGTGCTATGGAGGGCCGCAGTTATCAAGGGAAGCCATCCTCATCGAATGGTGATTCTTCCATACGGAGAGATATTGGCTCCGTTCTTACAGGAAAAACACAATCACTGAGCCATGGCAGTCACCATAGTACTTCTAACAGTGGTATACCCAGTCGGAGGATAACGGTTGGTGCACGGCCAAGTGCTGTGAGGACTTCCAGCTCAGGATACGACGAAAACCCTGACAGGGTGCTTCAGATGGTTCGGGATAACGACCAAGGCAACCTGTGGTGTGCCGACTGTGGCTCTGGATCCAAAGTCGAGTGGGTATCTATCAACTTGGGCATTATTCTTTGCATCGAATGCAGTGGTATTCATCGGTCGCTTGGTACGCATATCAGCAAGGTGCGATCTTTGACGCTGGACATCAAGTCCTTCACTATTGATATTGTCGAGCTTCTGCTGCTGATTGGTAACCGAGTCTCGAACATGATCTGGGAGGCAAAGCTCGACCAATCACAGAAACCGACTGGGCAGGCAAGCCGCGAACAGCGCCTTCGATTCATCACGTCGAAGTATGTGGATAGGGCGTTTGTTGAACCCATTTCACCAACGTTGTCGCGATATGGTACAGCAGACGAGACATTGCTGGCTGGTATCAAGAAGAACGAGATACAGCAGGTGCTTTACGCGTTGGCACTGAAGGCGAATCCAAACACAGTTGACAAGATGAGGGGTACACATGCTGTATGGCTTGCTCTGGCTGCGGCGGACCCGGCAGCACCGTCACCAACACCACACACAGTATCCGACTCAGAGGCAAAGACCGTACCGTTCCCAGTAGCCGAGTTGCTGGTCCAGAACGGGGCCGAAATTCCTGAAGCAATGCCGGCGTTCCCCTTAGGTCGTTATGCGCAGCTCTACGTAGAACAGAAACGTGGACGTACGATTGTGGGGGGAGGATCAAGCGATGCAGTGCCCTCGCTGCCTGGTAACTTGAGTTCGGCCGAGAGACTTCAGCGCGAGAGGGAAGCTCGACTCCAGAAGCGAGTTAGCACAGGGGGCAGGCTGGCCAGATCTCCGATTCCCGAGCGATAGGAATTCGGATGCTAGGAACAACTGGCAGGCCTGGGTTCCTGCTACTCTCTTTATTATCTTTCCCGATCACACAAGCAAGGCAAACACAGGGTCTGCTTGTGACGAATTTGTTTAACAGACAACGAACTAGTTCTTTTTGGTAATGAAGGACGGCTGGCATTTTGATAAAGACATGGCTGGGCGTAAGGGAATTGACCGGCGTTGGCGATGACTCTTTCTCTGCCACAAGGCTGGGAAGATCAACCTGGAGACTCTGGAGTTCAGGGGACAACGGGAAAGAGGAGAAGGATTTGAGCATATTTTGGGTACTTTTGGATGATTGAAGAAAGCATAGTGGCATATGTGCCGTGAAGAGGATTATGGCACGCAGGCCGAGTCATTGGGTATTAACAGTCCCTGTTGACCAACTCAGTTTACTTGTTTGTTATGAGTAAAGACTTAGGCCTTGGCATGATATTGAATAATGGTAATATCAAGAAGAAACTGTTTCGTTGTATCTCATGTGCTGTACTCCATTTTTGTCTGATCGCCCGATCGAAGCGGTTCCAACGACTTTCCATAGAGATATTGAAGCTCCTTGGTTGTTTGCTGCAATGCTGCAGGAAAGATGACAGGCTGGTGATGGCGCGCGTGATAGATGGAATGGCGCGGAGACCCAGACCGAGGGGCGGCGTGACTTGGGTTAACAGATGATGAGATAAGTTAACAAGATGGGGCATGGGATTGATAATTATAGGGAGAAGGCCCTTGATAGACAGACCCGACCTTGTAGGCTGGACTTGTATGTGATCATCATCTGGACGCTGGGCATGAGTTGATATCTCGATCCGTTGTAAATTTGCAACCGCTATGCGAGTTATGTCATGGCAGGATCCACTTGTAAGGCACACTGCCACCAGTGTCGACGGGGAGTCTTGCCGTCAGTCTTTGTCACTTTTTGAGAGACAGGTTGATTTTGACTGGACGCTCACATGATGGACGAGACCTCGCTCCTTGGAAGGATCCACTGGAACGCAAGACCAAGAGACCCATTTCACAGTGGGCTTGGAGGCTTGACCCACCCCTTACAGGTGAGCAGGAGCGAGAGACGAGGGGACCGATGCTGTCATGGACAATTTCACGGGGCAAGAATGACACTGAGCGTGACTCTCTCGGCTGCTGCGCAAGCCAAATGAGCGCTTTGCGATACAATCAGAAAGGCTCAATAAAACCACCATTTCTGCCGTTATTTACTCAAAAGAGAAAGCTCAGAGGAACAACTCATTACTGTCTTATTGAACCGGACTTTTTCTCGAAGCTGTGACTCGATCCTGACTGATTGCGAAGAGGCTGTTCAAAGTGGCTTGGTTCGGATCCAGTCAGAAGGCGCGGTACATGCTAACCGTCTAGGCAGTTGTCGCACTCAGGTACCTTAGCTCCAAATTAGCTCTAGGCTCCCGGCTCGCTCAGCAGGAACACCACCATAGGTATTACCTTCTTGGTCCTGGCTCGATTCACGCCCTTGCTCGCTTCAACTTCCTCCCGTCCATAATCTTCCTTTTTTCTCCTTCTTCCCCTTCTATCGAGGCTTCACAACTACCGGCGAACCCCACCAAACAGTATTACCGTTAATATCGGTCTGATAACGTGTATTATCTTATCGTGAACTATTTCACTCTGTTACTCTTTGGCTTCTCTGCCTGGCCATAGCTACTACCATGGCTCCGCAACCAGAGAAGAGCCAATTGAAGCGTCAGCGCGTTAGTCTTTTCCTCACTCTTGCACTCATATCCTGAATAGTTGCATCACATCCTGGTCTTGGTCAAGATGTCTGATTATCGGACCATCATTTTGCGCCTGTCAATCTGTCTCGTGTCGCGCTTCATCTTTGTCATCTGTCGCTGACTTTCATCTTCCATTAGGGCTCGCTACCAGATGATGAGACAGAGACCAAGAAGCCTCGTAGAACCGAGCGCCCCGAGGCCGACCCAGACAAGACCCCGGTTGTTAACAAACAACACCTCCCGTCTCCTCTCACACATCTGACCGATGAGTCTAGCGAGCTCAACAAGGAGCCCACTGCGACTCCCCCAGAAAAGAAACAGGACGAGAATACCCCCAAGAAATCTGAAGACAACTCTCAGAGCCAAGCGCTATCCTCTCCACCTCAGGATACACAGCCTTTGAGCCAGTTCGTCGATCGCCATGCTGCTATTTCTGACGATATCGAAGATGAGATTCGCGAAGGCGTTTGGGGATACCTTGTTCCATTGGACCCGAAGTACGGTGATAAGCCAATCGTTCTAAAGAAGCGGACCGCATGTCCTTTGCCAGACACAGTTGCCGATGCCGCGAAGAGTGAGAAAAAGAATCACACCAACGATAAGAACGGCAAATCGGCGGCCATGAAAGATGAAGAAACCTTCGAGAAAAAGAAGGAGAAAGGAACACCCTCTGGCGGCTATTTGATCGGACGCCATCCCGAGTGTGGTCAGTAATAGAGCGATTGCATGTCGGTTTAATGTTACTAACGTCTGGGCAGACATTGTTGTCAACGACGGCATCGTGTCGAATAGGCATTGCCTTCTTTTTACCGAAAACAAGGGCAATGATACCGTGGCGATTGTTGAAGACTTGTCAAGCAACGGCACATACGTCAACGAGGCTATTGTAGGAAGGAACCAGCGTCGTGAGCTGGCGGAACAGGACGAGATCGCAGTTCACGGCAAGGCGCGTTTTGTCTTCCGCTACCCCCAGTCTCGCCAAACTAGTGCATTCCTACAGCAGTACACTCTGCTTGAGAAACTTGGCAAAGGCCATTTTGCAGAAGTCTATCTTTGCGTCGAGAAGACTTCTGGGCAGCGTTTCGCAGTCAAGATTTTCACAAAACAACCCGGGGTGGAAGACCGCTCCAAGACAGAAGGCTTGCAACAAGAAATCGGCGTTTTGATGGGCGTAAGCCATCCTAATGTCCTCTGCCTGAAGGATACCTTTAACGAGCGAGACCGTGTGTATCTGGTTCTCGAGTTGGCGCCAGAGGGAGAGCTTTTTAATTACATCGTGATGAAGCAAAAACTCAGTGAAGATGAGTCCAGGAAGTTGTTCGTGCAGCTTTTCCAGGGCATAAAGTATTTGGTAAGTCGCCCTACGTCACACCCTCGTGGACTGCACTGATCTGACTTTTTACCCAGCATGAGCGCAACATTGTACATCGTGACATCAAGCCTGAGAACATCTTGTTGGTTGATAAAAATCTCCATGTCAAGCTTGCGGATTTCGGTTTAGCCAAGATCATTGGAGAGGAATCATTCACAACCACACTATGCGGAACTCCCAGCTATGTCGCTCCGGAAATTCTTGCCGACTCTAAGCAACGCAAATACACGAAGGCCGTAGACGTCTGGTCACTGGGAGTCGTTCTTTACATCTGCTTGTGTGGCTTCCCACCATTTTCTGACGAGCTTTATTCGCGCGACTTCCCTTTCACACTTTCTCAACAGATCAAGAGTGGCCGTTTCGATTATCCTTCGCCATATTGGGACTCCGTTGGAGATCCAGCTCGTAAGTTTAAGTACATTATAAGCAAAATGAGCATCTGCTGACTTCTATAGTTGACCTGATTGACTCAATGTTGATTGTCGACCCCGAGAAGCGATTCACAATTGATCAGTGCCTGCAACATCCATGGCTTACACAGAGCTCTCCTGCGGTTAATGATAGTACTGGCGGTTTGGTGGGCGGCATAGCTGGCCTCGAAGTCAACAGAAGAGCTCCCGCTCGTGAAAGAACACTGTTGTCATCACTCAACACTGTTCAGGTTACTGCTCATCTCGATGTTGGCAAGAACAAGAACCCTGTCAAGGTCTTTTCCAAGAACAAAGGCCGTGTCACAAACGTTTCAAAAGAGTCTGATCCTGCCTCTCAAAGAGCGCCAGACGAATTCATTGAGATGGGAGGTAAGGGCGACCAAGAACTATTCCCGGACGATGATTCGAGCATTTACCCCATAGGTGACAATGGCGAAAAGATCAAGGCAAACAAGGCAAAGCGATAAACGGACGGGCTTCTACGAGGATTGAGTCGAATGAATAGGTTTAGTTAATTGGTTTAGTACCGGTGTTTCTTGTTCAGGGTTTGGTCGTTATTGCTTATTCGACGTGGAAACATTGATAGAGACAGTACAGAAAGGTTTATCGGGGTATGTTATGGGTTGCTGGTTTTGTTTGGCTTCTTTTGTTGTGAGTATATAATGGCTCTTGGAAGGATGTACGAGGCGAGACTATGACGGGGAAGGGTTGCTGCTAAGCATTTAGTAACGAGGTATTCAAAGCGTACCAAAAGTCCTATGTTCTTTCGCTTTCACTTTTTCCTTTGCGCAGATGTAATTCCTATCCATAAATGCTGGTCATTATGGCCTTGATTGACAAGTTCTGGAAAATAATCCGAACTCAAATGATGGTAACTCCTTGGCCCTCTACAACCAAGTACCAAGGCAAGTCGTTGGCTGACGATACTGAACTTGCATTAGAACTTCTTTATCTCCACGTGACTTATCGCTTAGCGCCCACAGGTTGGAGAAAACCTATCTGGCGGGGTTCTAAGGCCCCACTGGAGAGGGCTATTCGCCTGGGACGAGAAACTTCACATTATTCCGCTCGTCGACCTTACAAACGAACGCTTTGAGATCGTCCTTTCCGCCCCGGTCTTCGCTGATTTCCCTCTCTCTCGCTATACCTCGTCCGCATCTCCGAGGCCGGAACGAGAAGTCTCGACGACTACCGCGACCGATAATCTAAGATCGAAACCCCCCCACGTGGGAGTCACAGGCAAACATGGCCGATATCAAGACTGCCGGCCAGCCCACTCTGGTCTTTGTTGATGGATCTTTCGAGGATCTCGCCGCCGAAATGGCCGAGTACCTCAAGGCTGAGGATGCCAAGCAGCTCCTAAGCCAAGAGAAGCCCCCTTCCAACGAGGAGGTTCTGTCTAAGCTGGTCTCTGCATCTGGGGCCCTTAACACTGTCCCCGAGAAGGAGTATACCGCCGCCTCCAACCTCATGACCCATTTGGTTCTCCAGTCCTCCGACCCCAAGAAGTTCCTGCCAACCCTGTGCACCACCTTCGCCAAGCCTCTTGTCAACTCTCCCGTCCACGGTGTCGGTCTGTCACTCAACGCCCTGACCACCGTCTTTAACCTGCTCGAACCCAACAACCCCGTCCGCGCCCGTGTCTTTATGGAAATCCTCAAGTTCTTGAGGTCGCATGCTATGTTCGAAAGCCTGCGCACATACCTCGACAAGCTCCCTGAGTGGCTCGCTACCTGGGGAACAGACGCCGATTTCCAGCGAAAGATTTATGAGGAAGTTGCCGAGGTTGCCCTCGAGGCTGGCGAGGAGCAGTAAGTCGTGTCCTTATATGCGGTTTGCCAAGATTCTGTTTGCGATATTCGAACTGTTTTAGTCTTTGGAATCGTCTTACAGAAAGCGTCGCACCCGCACCGTCGCTTTGTGGTACCACTTACTAAACTGTTAATAGACAAGCCTACGAGTACGTTGTTAAGGCCCTTCGAACATTCGACGGCGATGCCATCTCCTCCGAGGACGCCCAGCGACTTTCCCTTCGCGCAGTTAAGAAGGCTCTTACCTCCAACAACCATTTCCTTTTCCAAGATCTCCGGGGCATTCCCAGCGTGCAGGCACTCAGCGACTCCCACCCCGTCTACTCGCAACTTCTCGATATCTTTGCTGAACAGGATCTCGAGGACTACAACGATTTCAATGATGAGCACCAGGGTTGGGTTGAGAAGGAAAAGCTGGATCACGAGAAGCTCCACCGCAAGATGCGCCTTTTGACATTTTCCAGCTTGGCCGCCTCCACGCCTAGCCGCGAAATCGAATACTCCAAGATCACCAAGGCTCTGCAGATCCCCGAGGACGAGATCGAGATGTGGGCCATTGACGTGATCCGTGCCGGTCTTGTCGAGGGCAAGCTCTCCCAGCAGCGCCAAAAGTTCCTTGTTCACAAGGTTACATACCGTGTCTTCGGCCAGAAGCAGTACCAGGAGTTGGCCAACCGAGTCGATCACTGGAGGACAACTCTGCAGAACGTCCTTGGCGTCGTGCGCCAGGAGCAAGCCAACGCCAAGGCTCAGAAGGAGCGTGAGATTCAGGAGTTGGAGCGTAAGATCGCCAACGCTGGCGTGAGCGGTAACCAGGATGGTGGTCGACGCCGACAGAACCAAAACCGGGAACCTCGCGAACCTCGTGAGCCCCGTGAGCCCCGCGAGCCTCGAGAGCCTAAAGAGCGAACGGAAGATGACGATTAAACGCAAGAACGAAAATGCTAGGATACGATCAAAAACGAGACTAGAGCAGTCGTGGGGAAGCAAAATGAAGGGGCTTTTTCTGGGAATAGGGGACATTGTTATACCTGCTTTGTGTTAATACATCGCTGGGCACATGAGGAAATCCAGCGAACGAAGGGTTGCGAATGGCGTAGCCGGTTTCATGAGCATATTGGCCTTCTACTTCCCAGCATTGAAGTGAAGATAGTGTCACGGCACATCTTCCTAAGATATAGAATCAAAAATGAATGCTTGTTAAACACAATGATGGCACTGTGGCGTTGATGTGTAGAATCATTGCTTTGAGATTGGGTGTTTGGTATTATGCATATTGTACACCCTGATATGTATACTAGATGGGGCGGGTATTATTTAAAAGGATGATGTGAACTTTTTGTGAGGATCCGGGTTGTGTATCCGTCCTATGCACAAGTCAGGCAATGAATTTGTACGATAAGTTCATTGTAAAGGATTTGAACAGCATGATGAAGTGAGTTACACTTGTACCTCAGTTTCCACAGCCAGACAGAGAACCATATGCAAAGTGTTAGGGATGAAAAGTGATATTGGACTCACCATTGCGACGGTTGACAAGGGCAACGTAGCCTCCTGTCCCCACAAGAATGACAACCAAGAAAGGCCAGAACTTGACCTCGTCATTGCGGCGAGGCTTTGGTGGTTGAGAAGAGTAAGAACGACTGCATTGAACGGCCATAGGTGATGTGCAAGAGGTGAACCGAGAAGCCGAAGCGGCGAGGCGCCCGGCGAAGAGGGACATGCGTGAAGCCATGAGGTGGTATCGAGTGAAGCTGTCTATGCTGATGAATGTATTCGAATCGAGTCCGACCCGTATCTGATATATGAGCAGAGGATATAGTCTAGCCGGTCAATGGTGATCTGCTAGGAAGAGCAATGTCGATGAGATAATGGGGCGAGAGAGCATCATGGGAAAATCAGGTGAGAATAGAGATATGATCACGTGACCACAATACCATCATTGTCCAGCATTTAATGAGCAATGAATGTGTCCAGCGTTAGAATAAGCTTATAAATTTGGCCTTGAATGTGATGATAACTATGAGCTGATGCCGTTCATGCATGGATCCTGGAAAGTACCTATTGTTCTCAGTTGCAGGGTTGTGTAAGTCATCTGGAAGGGATATGAGTGCTATACTTTATGCCTGCCTTCGACCCTATGCATTGACAGAACGGACTTTTACCCATCTTTGACGTTGATACGTACTAATCTATTTACTTATGCCGCTTGAACGTTTGTTATGAATAATGGAAGATCTTTGAAGGCTGAAACATTGTCGTTGGACCATTCAATTCTATCCCATCCAATCTCAGTAGCCGCCCAACCAGCCCCTCGCATTCAAGGTTGCTTGACCTCAGCTTCGATCCCCGCATGAGCTCATCAGGTACGAACAGACAAGTGTCAACGGCAGCTCCCGCTTTAACGCCCACACTTTCTTCTTGACATCATTTGCCCATACCAACCAATTACTCACTTGCCTCTTTGTAAACAGCTGCTGTCTGTAAGATTAGTGACCGTATCAACGATAACTCATCATGCCGTCAACATCACGGTTTAAGACTCAGCGAAATCCTCAGACACCGAGATCAGAGAAGAAGCGTATGCCCAAGGGCCGCTACAGCGATAATCACTGGTGGTGTAGGTGGTGAATTCCTTGTGATACCTTTGTTCAAATATCTAATGTTCCCAGGTAATTGCGAGCCACGCCAGAAGGCAACGCTTCGTGAGGTCAAGAAGACGGGACCAAACAATGGAAAGCTCTTCTGGAAATGCAACGACTGTGATTTTTTCCTCTGGAGAGAAGAGGCCATAGCTCGCGAAAACGGCTTGAAGTCATCCAGGAAAGGCGATGAATCAGTTGAATCTGCCAAGCCTCAACCCCCTACCATGACCCAGCAGTCTCTTGTGGCATACGGTTATCAAGTCACCCCCAGCCGGCGCCAGAGCGACCAAGATTACGCGGAAAGCACAGAGTCTGGTGAAATATCCGAACCTGACACTCCGATGCCAAAGTCTACCAGGAATCGGACTCAAGCTTCGGGGCCTCCGAAGTCATTCTCACTTGCAGCAGTGTCTGTTGAGACCCCAAGCCGCGGACCAGCTAAGAGACGTCGAGATGTCTTTGAAGAGACAGATGAAGATTTCAGTGATATAGGGTCAGACGAAGAGCGTCAAATGGCTACAATCGCAGAAAAGAGTGCCGAGAAGGCGGCTCAAAAGCGATACACCACACCCAGCACTTCGCGCTCTGCCGATGTTATTTCGGGGCTGCCAACACCCTCTGTTTCGCGCACACTGTTTCCCACCAGTGAGACTAAGAGACAGAAACAGGTCTCCTTTGACGAGACCCCTTCGCGATACACAGATACTATGTCATCCACCACTTTCTCGGCGAATACTACGCCCTCCAAGACACCATTCAGACAGCAAGATCCTCCAGCGAGCAGCCCCCCAGAGACCAACTACGACGTAACAGACGAGATCATGGCCGTCTTGCGAGGTAAAAAAATCGACCCAAAAACTCTATCATCGGTGCACAATATTCTGGCCACCTCTGCACGCCGAACTAAAGGTATTGTACTGGGACGCGATACCGCCCGGGCAAGCATCAAGGCCAAAGACGAGAAAATTGCGACGCTTCAAGAGCGGGTTGTAGCCTTGGAGAATCGTGAAAGGATGCACAGAAGTCAAATGACGAATATCAAGGCTGGTTTGATGAAGATGTATGACGACAACTGATTGTGCAAGTTTATGAGAGCTGGAAAGCGACGGAAGTTGAGAAAGTAACGATATGGGCGTCAGGTTTCGGCAATAAGTAGTTGGATATACCCCTTAGCGAGAAAGATGACCTGGAATTGGAGTGGTTGTCATGCCCAGCAGATAGTGAGTAGAGCTCGTACAGTATAATCATGAGTTTTCTATTACTGTTCTAGATGCGAGGTCTTGGTCTTTTGTAAACTTAACAATATGGATATTAATAGGTTTTTTGGTCTAAACGTTTGGGAATCTGACTCCGGGACAGTTCCCCTGAAGCTCAAAGCAATTTCAATCTATGCCGCTCTACCGCTTAGAAGCTGGGACCCAACCGTTCGGCGAGGGCCTTCTCGGTGTTGGCGTAGACCTCATCGGGAGTAGGGGTAGCATCGAGCTTCAGAACCTTGCCAACCTCCTCAAAATGGTTAACAACGGGCATGCTTGTCTCGATGAAAGTGCGGAAGCGCTTGCGAATACTCTCGGCGTTGTCATCCTCGCGGCCACTGGTCTTGCCGCGCTCGAGAAGACGGGACTCCATGACAGCTTCGGGGCAGTCGAAGAAAAGAACGAGCTTGGCGGGGCAGACAGTCTCCTCGAACTTGACAGCCTGGTCCATCTTGCGAGGGAAACCGTCGATAAGGAAGCGTCCCTTCTGCGAACCTGTCTCCTTGAGGACAGCGGACATGGCGTTCTCAAGGAGAGCAATAGTCACCTCCATGGGGACGATGAGGCCGTTGCGGATGTAGTCCTTGATGAGGTCGCCGTACTGAGAACCGGGTCTCTCTTGTTCAGCGCGCAGCAAGTCACCAGCCGAAAGGTGGGTGAAGCCGTGCTCAGAGACGAGCTTGGAGCACTGGGTACCCTTACCGGCACCGGGGCCACCGAGGACGAAGATGACGGTCACATCTTCGGGGTTGAAGGTGGGAGTTGACTTTTGGGGCGCGGGGATTTGTCCAGCGGACTCGGGCGCATCTTGAGGAACAGCAGGCATGATGAGATCTGGGGAGACGGGTTGAGATTAGTTCAAGATTGAGCTGCTTCAGAGGAGGGGATGGCATACCTTTGTTTGGTTGTATGTTATCAATACGGAATTATCTAGGTACTCTATAACAGAAATGAACAAGGAAAAAGAGCTTGATCTTCAATGCTCAGTTAGAGATCGAGTTAATGCGATGCTGCCAAGACAGGGTGGCCTGGACCCTTCCATTGACAGGGCGGTGTCCAGATCGTACCAGCCTGAGGCATTCATGATGCTGGCCCACTTTACAAGCTCAGCTCTCGATCAATGTCCTATCATATCAACATCAACGCAACATCACCAAGAACATGTAAGAATCAACGCACGTGTTACTGTATCTTGTTCTCTCTAATGTTTCAGTACTTTCACACATTCGATGCCTTTGATTTTGCGCTGTGCAATCAGAGGCAATACCCAATGACATATCCATCCACGACCTGCCCTCAACTGCGTGCATGTTCTCTCGTATCCCCTGTACGGGTTCTGTTCCGTTACAATACCAAAAATCCTGACCCTAGCCCAATCCTTCAGTCCGGATGTCTTGCCACAAGTAGTCGGCGCAATCCTGGCCTGATTAGCATGACTTTCCTGTCGTACGCTTTACTGCTCCCTATCGGTAGATAACTGTTACCATGGGCTTGCAGATCTCCATGGCCTGGTCGAAACGTCGTCCGTCAGCATTTCCAATCTTCCTAAGTCGGGGCGAGATCTGGATGTCCAACTCCATCTCCCCGCCTTGCTTCCCTGCGCGGTGACGTATGTCGAGATCTTCCCACTCGAAGTCTTCTACGATCCAGTTGGTAAGGAAGAATGCCCTGGATCGTAAGAACATATCGTTGAGCAACATTGCTTTCTTAACAATGCTCCTTAGAGATTCATTTGCCTCAGCCTTGTCTTTGTTGGGATCCATAAAGATATCCAAGGTTAGTGCCATCGCACGAACGATGCCCGTCGCCTGTTCCCGGTTGTGGTCATTGAAAGACCCGATTAGTGAATCGGCTTGGCTGGCCTTAAAAAAGCTGAGCTGCTCCATGTCTTCGCAGTTGATCTCTAAGCAATGGTTAGCATACAAAGACAGTAAGCAACCTGTCGATAAAAACATACCAGAGATGTTCAAACAATAGCGATGGAAAGCGTTGCCTGCATCGCCTCCCCAGGTAGCCTTTCCCGCCTGGAATACGTCCTCGACAAGGCGCTTCCAGATATAATGCTGAAAGTGGTAAGGGGCTGTGCTGATATCTTTCTTTTGGTGTTTCTTGAAGGATTCAACATCTTTGGAATTCGCCCCGGAAGGTGTCTTCACTCCATACGGCTTGTTGGTGACTGATTGGGCAACAAATTGGCGAATATCAAACCCAATATCTTGCCAGTGGGTTTCGACATCCTCATCCATCACCTTGAAGTCAGGGATAGATGGCCTCTGCTGCTGCAAAGCAGCAATAAGGTGCTTCAGCTCTGAAACGCGGATCTTGAGTTGGTGATTTTCTTTGTGCAGGTCCTGGTCGGCATCTGCAATATTGGCGAGGTCATCTCCACCCGCCTTGGCCTCCAGCATTTGCTCAACTGACACAACCTTCTTTTTGGCCTTGGAAAGCTCTTTTGCGTCCTTTTCCATAAGACTTTGCAGTGTTTCAACGCATTCGATGATCGTCTGCAGCTCGGGGACACGGTTGGAGGCCGGCTGCGGTGAGATTTCCGCCTGCGAAGGTGCCGGAGTGACTGCATAGCTGGCCAGCTTGTTACTCTTAATCACTATCTTGCGTGGCTTCTTGGCAGGAGAGTCGTTCTTGGTTTCGGCCATGCTTCTCTTCTTGGGGGAAGAAGGTTGGTTGAGTGTCGCCATAGCGCAATCACTAATCGCAGAGATGAGTGTGATAGAGGCAGGACTAGTCTCAGAGATGGAGGTCGTATTGTCACTACGGGTGACTTTCACTGAAGATGAGTCTGAAGGCTCAACAGGAGGATCCTCATCCTCCGAATCGTATTCCATCATAGACTTTCTAGGGGCAGCCGCCCGAGCAGGACGCTCCCGTCTCGCCAGCTCTGGAGTGACTTTCATGGTTGACGGAATGTTTGATCTTATAATATGATGGAGAGTAGAATGCAGCAAAGATTTTGTTCGGGGAAGATGCAGATGAAAGAGTAGAAGAGGATGTGCAGTGATTCAAGTAACTTGGTAGGCAGAGAGGCAGCCTGGAGTGAACACTTTCTTGCAGTGCCAGGGACCTGCAACGGCAGAACTGACATCCATCTCCACGGGCGGCAAACGAAAAGACTATAGGGCAGCCGATGAATAATATACCCTAAGTTTTAGTGTAACAAATAAAGGGCCTGTTTCCATTCATACACAGTAACCTAACTATTGCATCTCTTATCTGTAATGGAAGTTGGGTTGTGCTTCTTGTCCAAAGCACTATGACTTCGTACATGCAGAGATAGAGGGATCAAAGAAATATTACGCACTCGTTCTTAAATTTGCAAACTAATTGCAACAAAGCGTTAACTGTGATTTTATCACCGGTGTGCCCCTTTACGAGGGTTACTCCTCTCATACATGTTTAAGAATGGGGAACTGCCATAGACTACTGATAGGAGTCTTAAATAAGATATTCTTCACAAGCAGCAAAGCGAGTGTTGTTTACGGTTTCGCAAACTCATCAAGTTAGTAATGCAGGTGAAGTCTCAAAAATACAATGTTCTTGATTTAAAACTTGTCCTTGCTGAGCGGGTTTCCTGCTTGTCATTCATTATAAAGAGACTCGTGGAGTAGCCAGAAAGTCAACACCTAGAGGAATTGCTTCTTCCATGGCCCTGGAGCTTCTGTATGCACGGATGTATAAGTTTTCAAACATTGTTTCTGTTCGAAGTTCCTTTTGAGTCGTAGCGTGTTTACTTAAGGTATCATTATCGCTCGCTTTATTCACGCTTAATAGACCAGTCTCAGAGCATTTGTTTCCGTTACACCAAAGCTCAGGCCGTCTCTGCAAACGGCAGTTCATCACGTGGGGCTTCTATTGCTACACATCTTCCCCTTTAGGAGTCTGTTGAGCATAGACTAAAGCAGGCGTCCTCAATACGGGGGAATGGACGTTAGATCGTATAGACTATTACTCCGCCTTAATTTCCACCAGCAATAGACCGGGCACCTCTTTAACTAGTCATACCGATAAGGGATGGTGTGACAGCTGAACCAGGAGTCAGTTAGGATATAAATAATTAATACTTCTATCTTACGGATTAACTATAACCGCCCTTCAAGATATTTGCTGATGGTGAAGGATTAGGAAGGATGTGAGACGAACGCGCGTGTCTTGTCTCGAGCCAATCTAGTCTGAGCATGTATCCTGGAAAGGAACTCGGGGTCCACTGATCTCGATACCCATGTGATTTTTAGAATCTCTCATTGGTTTATTCGTAGAACTACTGGTTGCATTCGTTCCTTCCGGGCCGCTATGCACTGGCTTCGTCCCATTGACAGGGCGAAATTTGGGGGCGTTCGTTCCTTGCTAGGGCTCAACAGAGCCTCTAGCTAAGCTTCTGCATGCTGAACCTTCAGCGGGGATGACCGATGTCCACTGCAGCCTCAGCTCTGATTGGGCAGGAATCAAGACCATGGCTTCTAGAACGGCCACTATCAAAATTACGAGACGGGTTAGACTGTCTTGGTGAAGTCGGCTTTTCCCCTTTACCCTTGCACCCACCCACTCGTCTCGGCGCCTCTGACTTGGACTTTTAATTCCTGCATCCTCTCTTTATTCTTCTATAATCAATCACCTTGGCCTCCGCATAATTCACATTGCCTTGCATTGCCTTGCATCGCCTCGCATCGCAGTAGGTTGTTGGCCATTTCGTGTCGCTCTTTACTTGTATATTCTTGTTCGAACGAAAGCGTCATCATTGTAAACCTTATCGTCCTTGTCTTAATCCCCATCGCGTCGAATCCTCACCCATTACCGGCTCATTGCGCTCGACTCAACCCCCCAACCTTGAGAATAGAACGACGATATGGAAGAAGGATTCATAGGATGGGTCATGGAGCTGACGGCCTGGGTGGCCCCCTTTTTCATCGTCATGTCGCCCGTACTCTCCTATGCCGACCAGATCGTCTCCATGTACCGAAGCAAGACCAGTGCAGGCTTCTCTCTTGATATTCCTCTTATTATGCTCGTGGCGTCTCTCCTAAGGTTTGTTTCTCCATCCCTAATGCTCTTGTTGTAGCTTGCGACTGACCCGCGTCCCCAAACATAGAATATTTTACTGGCCCCACGCTCAATACGATACGAGTCTACTCCTCCAGTCCCTGTTGATGATTGTCGTTCAAGTTGCTCTCCTGAAGGTCGCTCTTGACTTCCGACCTCCTCCACCCACCAAGGGCGGCGATGCTGGTCTGCCTTTCGCTGGTGCCGACGACAACTTGATGGGCTTCCAACGCCCCTATAACTTCTGGCAATGGCGATCTCCCCGACGGTAGGTGCCGCTTAGCCATTATCTGGACACCCTTGAACTAACAAACTGCAGATACTGGCAGTCTATCATGTACTTTGCTGCTGTTCTCGTTGTTCTTGAGCTTCTCCTTTCTCAGATGCCTGGTCTCTATGCTGTATATGCGAACGCTATTGGATGCATTGGGCTTGGTGTGGAGGCGACACTTCCTATCCCTCAGATCTTGGTCAACGCAAAATCCAAGTCTTCCAAGGGTCTACGACTGTCGGTCTTGGCTGCTTGGATTGGTGGAGACACTATGAAGCTGTTTTGGTTCTTCACATCAAAGTCTGAGATTCCTTGGTCTTTCAAGATCTCAGGCATGTTCCAGGCGTCATGCGACTTTTTCCTTGGTTTCCAGTACCTGCTGTACAACACTCCCGAGGAGCCTGCGCAAATCAAGGAGCACCCTATGGTTGAGTGGGAGGCACCCAAGGCGACAACGCGAAGCCACAGCCGAAGCCTCACCCCTACGCGACGACCCGCTCCTTTTGTTGGCGCAGAAGAGGTTAAATAAGTTGTCGACCATTGAATTATGAACGATATAATGACGGCGATGTCGAATCTTATGCTTCGGGTTGCTTACGGTCTGCCATGGTGACGAATCACCAGGAGTTTGCTTGAGAATAGGGAGAATAAAGCGATCCTTGAAAGAGGTGGAATGAGAAGCCATGTGAAGATGAGATGTTGGTGATATGCGAACAGGTTTTGGGTTTAATCGAGTCGTCCACGAATCAAAGACGAACAGACTTGTCATTCCACATCTTGTCTTTGTCTTTGGGCTTGAGTCAAAGTCCCCCACAATTGACGCAATCTTGGAGCGATTGCCGGGTCTTGGCTTGAGTTCAGATCCTGGCTCCGGTTGGCCTTGGCTTGCTTCTGAAACAGGCACATGGCAAAGTCTCATGAACATCAGCCACATGTGGTATCATTCGACTGTTAGGATCTGTTAGTGGGGTACGTACTTGGACAGTATATTGAGCGGCCAGATGTGCATCTTGAAGAACGCCATCTATGATATGATATAGAATATAGACTAATAATACCATAACACTTTGCCTTGTTCTATCTGTCTGCCCATCATCGTGTACTGCAACTCGGTTGAATTGGAATTTAATTCGGATCGCAAACACATTACCTTGATGCGAGTGCAGGACACGATAGCTATGATATTCTGGGCTCCTCTGTGAAAGTTGTCTTACACTATCAAAGATTCACACCCTCAGGCAATCTGTTGTCCAACTCCTAACTTATGTCAACCTCACTAACTCAACAACACTCCTACCAGTTACAATATCAATCATGGGATTTGTCACTGTTGAATAATTGTGTCACTGCGAGATTCTCAAGTCTAGTCTGGCTGGCGCAACACGCGCAACACTGTCGCTGCACTGACATCGATACTACAGACCCACTATACAGACAAGACCTCGCACTGATAGGTACCTACCTACCCAGGTAGTCAACAAACATCGATACCAAAATTATTCAACCGCACCATCACAGAATTTTCATTCTGAGGATTGATTAGACAAATATCTTGGATTCACTGTTTCCTCATTCATTTTCATTTTTCATTTTCATTCTTCAGACTTTGGTCGACGACCTTGATCTTCTTTGGCGTCTGCATATTTGGTCGCCCAGCAACAAACCTACAATCACACCAGAGATAGGTGCCACTAATATTCATCCTCCGTGAAGACAGTAGTGATACTTCTTTGTGTGAGTATTACAATTTCCATATTTTCCTTGACTCTTCACTCCTTAGGGTGGTCATCCTCTTTCCCCCCTTTTAGACAGTGAATCATCAACGCATTCACTCGCGTATATCACCTGCTGCTTTCTTTCGTCTTCACTCCATCCTCTTCAGCTTCTCGTCTCGCACTTCCTTCGCCTTACAACTCTTCTCTCGACGCAGATATCTGCGCATATCTTTTCATTTTTAATTGCCTTTCTCTACTCGGGCAGTAGCAATTATTTCTTTCACTACATCACAATCCCGTCTCTTCGCTTTATCTTTCGCCAATTTCTTTTATTCATCTCTTCCTTGAATCGAGACTTGAGTCTGCTTCGCACTTTCATTTCATTATATATTCAGTACTTCTGCCCCTGGACCACAGCGAAAGACAACATTACTTACGTATCAACCCAAGTCATTCACAAAATACCATATTGGAATTCAATTCTCCCGAGGTCAGTGTCCATCTCTTCTTGTCCCTTTGAGCACCATCCCAGTCTCTTCTCCACCCCTTTCAATACTTGTACTAACGACATCTCAAGATCTACACTCAAAATGGCACCCGCAGCAAACGCCAAAGCCAACTACAAGACCTACGAGGCACAGGCTCGCATGGTTCGTGCCATCGTAGCCGCTCACCCTGAGATCAAGTGGAACTACAAGGGTAAGACTATCTTTCTTCACTGTCTTCATTCATCCTATCCTCCACTGCCCTTCTCTCCCCATGACTGTGACTGGGGTTGACAATGCTCCCCCAGAAATCGCCGCCTGTTATGGCTCTGATATGACTGAACATGCCTTGAATCATCGTTTTCGAAAAGTTCGGGCCTCTGTCGAGATCATCCACGCAGCACGTGCTCAAGGCCGCGACATGAAAGGCCTATCTACCGATGAGAACCTGCTTCCATCTACCCAGGCAGCCATCGACAAGAATAGTAGGCTTTCCAACCTTGTCGATTCTTCCATTTATTTATCTCTTATTAACATCTTTTCTCTACAGACATTGCGAAGTACTTTGGCCAGTCTACCGCGGATGGCATTCAATTCCAGTTCCGCACCATCAAGAAGGACGCCGAGGCTCTTCGCCAAACTGCTAACAAAGGCGGTGATGTTGCCAGCTGCCTCAATCTTGGTGTCGGCGCTGGCCCCAACACTCCCTCCAAGCCGACTCCCTCGCGAGGTGCTCAGACAACTCGTTCCGGCAAGGGCTCGAAGCGCAAGAGCGCTCTCCCCGTCCATCCTATTAAACGCTCGGCTTCAGATGATGAAGATGATGACGACATGAACTGGGACGAGCTGGACAACACTCCTTCAAAGAGAGTCAAGACAACTGGCCGTGGGGTCACTCCTTCTCGCACAGCTGCCCGGAAGGCCGCTGCTACCATCGCCGATACTTCCGCACAGTATCAAGACAGCGAGTCCCCTTACGAAGAGCCGGTACCCACCCCTCTGCCTGCCATCACCGGTCAAGCTGGTCATGCTGCCCCTGCCGGCTCTACTGGTCCAGTCGGATATTCTGCTACTGCACCAGTCGCCCCGTCTACTAATGTACTCCCGACCTCCATCTTCGGTGATGTCGAGCGCAAGCCTCGACCTACCGCCCCCCCTGCTCCTCGCGGCCTTGATATGATGGCTTCTGGTCGCTCTGACTTCGACAGCTCTTTCGTCGCAGACCGCAACGACTACCTCGCTCCCCCTGCTGATGAAGAACAATTCTTTGATTGGGGTGATGGAGAAATCTGAGATAACGAATGTCGAACTTTTCTCTAACAAGAGTGTATTATACGGTGCATACACAACTTTCTATGCGCAACGACTTTGTCTTATTAGCGGATACAGCTAAATCAACTTTGGGCACCCCTTCGGCGCCCATATCCTCCCCCTTTACCCCAGCACAGATACCCACCCCATTTTGCAGTCGCAGTTAACCGGCTGGCCTTTTTTCTTTTTTCAAGTAAACGACTATGGCTTTATAGCATCTTCCAACGGAATGTGAAGAACGGAAAACATGGAGAGGGAACTACATGGCTTTTATATAAAGTAGCTAGTGATCAATTCACTTATAATAAACGACGTGGCTTCCAACGTTGTACCACTTCTGCTAGTATTGCCTCGAATTTTGATGTTCTTCCTCGGCTGTCGTTTTCTAGAAGTTAGTCCCTGGACCAAGTACTGAGAACTGTAGAATTCCTCTCGAGCCTCTTATAGTTGCATATCAGTCAATACGCATTTGTGTATAGAGCATCGAAATCTGTCTACAGTCGAGTTGGAAACTTCTGGACGTTTGCTTATGTTTTAAATTCAATCTCCATAGGTATATTTGCATCTCCCCTAACACAATAAACACCTTGCTTAACTCGAAAGAACTTCCCATAGAGCATCCTTGTTCACGTAGTCGTGGTGAATGAGATTGACGAGCCAATAATCGTCCTTGATACCATTCAAGAGCTTTTCGCTCTCGGAACCACGGCCGTAGACCTTGGCCCACTCGCCCCAGATTCCAAAGGCCTCCTCGCACCAGGCTCGGAAACTAACCTCCTCGATGATTGTTGGCGTAATAATCTCCTTGCCCGGGAATACGCCCCATGTTACAGCGTTTGTACTCGGATTGCCCTCCGTCGACCCGTTCACGTGACCGCCGATGTCCGACGAGACATAGTCACCGCGGGCGTTGCTGGCGTAGAAGCACACATAGTCTTGCAGCTCTGAGGATACGAGCTTAGTCTTGAGAGTTTCCCATTCGTTCGATGGGATGAAGAACTCAACAAACGACTTCTGGAAGACGAAGCCGTTGGGCGGGCCCCATCCGAAGGTGGCGTCACTGGAGCGCAAGCCATTAACGGCGGGCTGCGAGGCGACGGTCCACCAGCCTTTTCCATTCAGTTCAAGTAAGTGAGGCTTGATGGTAGAACTCTCGGCTAGAAGCTCTTCTTCGCTCCACGGGATGGCGGAAAGCTCTCCCTGAATGTGCTTGACAAACAGATCGTTAATGTCCCGCCGCGTCTTGGGGTTACCCCAGAGTTTGACGGCTTGCGTTACGGACATGTGGAGACTCACGCCGTATCCGTCAATCTCACCATAAGCAGGTGAGCGGGCGTCACCAAAACGACCGTTGGGGAAGTCATCCCATGTCGCCTCACGACCCAAAGCACCCTCACCCTCCGATATGGCCAATGTGTTGGCGCGGCTGTTGATGGCCTCGGCACGTCCGCCGGCTTCTAGACCAGTGGCTTCCCACTCGGGGTAAACTGCTGGCCTATCACCAACAATAACATAATTGTGAGGGTCCGAGGCGACAGAAGAGTGTCGTCTAGACTGCCGAGAGCGGGAGTGGCTGCTTGAGCGCATGTTACCGTTGATCTGTAGCGCGGGAATAGCAAGTTCGTCGACTGCGACGACAGCTTCCTCATTCTCAGGGGGATCAGGTATGAGATTCGCTCGCTCCAGGATGAAGGACACTGCCTTCTCCAGGTTGAGTGTATAAAAGTGGAAGCCCTTGGGACCCGGTGTCTTTGACTTGATGTCCTTGATCTTGTTTATCAACTCATTGACAATATCTACACCGACCATCTTTACCCGTTCATCGTCACCCTTGACAGCATCAAGACGTGCGAGGAGATGGTCAGGGATTTTGGCATGGCTCAGTTTGGTGGTTCGCTTGATCATCTGGTAGCTCTGGATGGGCATAAGTCCAGGAATGATGGGGATACCCTTGAAGGCACCACTCGGGTGCTCTCTTAGGGTGTTCTCGAAGTGTTCGTATGCTTCAATATCGAAGAAGAGTTGAGTCTGGATGAAATCGGCACCGGCTTGAACCTTTTGGACCAGGTAAGGAAGATCATGCTCCAAGCTTTGTCCCAGGGGATGGCTCTCTTCAGCGTGGCCCTCGGGGTATGCTGCAACACCAATACAGAAATAGTCGCCATGAGTCTTGCGTATATACCTGACCAAATCGATAGCCCAGTTGAAATCTTGACCTCCGTCATCCTCCGAATCTTCAGGGTCCCGGTACTCCTCACGTCGTGGGGGGTCACCTCGCAAGGCCAAGATATTCCTGATGCCCAATGCCTTCGCGTCTGAGAGAGCCTCATCGATTGACTTCTTACTCATGTTGGTGCATGTCAAGTGTAGACATGTTGTAAGCCCAACTTCTCTCTGGCACAACTCGGCCAGCTCAAGCGATTTCTGAGAAGTACTACCACCCGCGCCCCAAGTCACGTTTACGAAAAGTGGTCGAAGTGCACGCTCCATTCGGTGGAGTCGGTCTCGTAGGTTGGAAAAGCCCATGGCTGTCTTGGGAGGGAAGAACTCAAGAGAGAAATAGGTGCCATCAGCCGGCAGAGCGGCGATGCGATCGGTGATCTTGTCCATTGCGATGGACGACAAGGGGATGCTCGGTCGAAAGTAGTAGAAGTGTATTTATTCGTAAGATTTGAGTAGGTTCCAAGACGTAAGACGGGATATCCTCAAAGGTTGAAATCGTAGGCCCTTCGATAGATTAGACTGGATGAGGAGGAGATTGGGCGTGCGAAATCGGAAACCACAACTCCAGAGTGTACCAGAGTGATTCGGCCTGTAATGTATCCCTTTGTTATCGATTAAGAGCTATCAAGCTCGGGATGTAGAGAGTGTCTCAACTCAAGGAGATAACTCGGAGTGAGACGAGACAAGTCAAGTACGACGTCGGCGTCTCGATTCTTTGATCGTGGAGGGATTGGTTACCTACTCTACCCGTACGCCGGAACTACTAAAGTGGACGAATTTTGTGGCGGGGCGTCCATGATAGCGGGGTTTCCAATCATTAGGTTGTTCACAGGAGGGCATCCCTTCAGTGGCCGTTCTCGGTATGGCCACCGGCTTCACTGGACGTTAGCAGTCATGACGCATCCGACGGTACCTGAAGTCAGCTATCATGAGTGGTGGTTGAACAAGTACCACTTGATGTGGTCCGAGCTTTAGTTTCCAGCCCAGGGTACTCTGTATCTTATCTCGAATCGCATGGATCTAACACTACCTACCTACCTAATACTCACAACATCCAATTTTTGGACCTCAGTGTACACTCTTACACCACCAAATTTGTTTGTTCAACACCAATTGATGCGACTTGGCATCATACCATGCCTGAATACCAATGCCACTGCTGCAATCAAGGCTCATGAGCTGCGTCACAGCTCGGCGCGTCTTGTCTAACTCACTCTCCAACTCAGTTCGACGTCCGACAATCGCCTGTTCAACGGCTGCAACTCTCTCGCGACGATGCTACGCCATTGACCTGACCTCAATCGATGAAAAATGGCGTAGGAAATGGAAGGAGTCTAATGTGACCGCAAAGGGGTCTGAGAATCTTGCTGACGCAAAAGACAATCACTATGTACTGCCCATGTTCCCGTACCCGTCTGGGACTCTGCATCTTGGCCACCTGCGAGTATACTCTATTGCCGACGTCGTAGCCCGATTTCGAACAATGAAAGGCGATAAGGCTATGCTACCTATGGGATGGGATGCATTTGGACTCCCCGCGGAGAATGCTGCGATAGAACGAGGTGTTGCCCCCGAAAAATGGACAACAAGTAACATGGCCAAGATGAAAGAGCAGCTTGAGCTCATGAACGGAAGCTGGGACTGGAATCGTGTAGGTTCAAACCCGTTTGGAAAACCCTCTGGGCTCTAATTTGTATATCAGGAATTATCAACCTGCGATCCCGACTTCTACAAGCATACTCAGAAGATCTTCCTAATGCTCCACGAACGAGGCCTTGCGTACCAGGCTGAAGCTGAAGTCAACTGGGACCCCGTTGACAAGACTGTCCTCGCAAACGAGCAGGTCGACTCGAACGGCAACTCCTGGAGATCAGGTGTCAAGGTCGAGAAGCGCAATCTCAAGCAGTGGTTCTTCCGCATTTCTGAGTTCCGTGAAGCCCTGCTGGAGGAACTAGAGGCGCTTTCCAAGGAAAACGCATGGCCGGAGCGAGTTTTGGCACAGCAGAAGAATTGGTTGGGGAAATCAACTGGCGCTGCCGTCAAATTTCCTGTCCTTGCTATGGGCCATGATATTCATGCTGGTATTGAAGTATTCACCACTCGACCTGATACGCTATTCGGTGTTCAGTACGTTGCTCTTGCGGCCAGCCATCCTATAGTGGCTAAGCTCGCGGCTTTGGATCCTGAGCTACAAGCGTTCATCGATACCATCCCCGGTTTACCTGCCGACTCAAAGGTGGGTTACTTGTTGCCACACTTGCGGGCTATTAACCCGCTCGCCTACCGTGAAGAAACCCCTGATGCCACCAAGGTCTCATTGCCTGTTTATGTTGCGCCATATGTATTGGGCGACTATGGCGAAGGTGCCGTCATGGGTGTTCCCGGTCACGATCTGCGTGACAATGCATTCTGGAAGGAGCACCACTATGATGCGCCTGTTCGACACGTTCTATCCGCATCTGAGGATGAAACAACAACAGCTATGGAGAATGAACCCTTTGTCGAACACGGAGTCATGACGGAACATAGTGGTTCTTTCAAGGGCAAATCTTCAACTGCTGCTGGAGAAGAGATCGTCCAGCTACTTGAGAAAGCTGACCTGGCCAAACCGGTCGAAAAATGGCGTCTTAGAGACTGGCTGATCAGCCGGCAACGATACTGGGGTACTCCTATTCCCATCATTCACTGTGGTACATGTGGTCCGGTGCCTGTGCCAGACGAACAGCTTCCTGTAAAACTTCCTGACGTGGACTGGGCAGAAACACGCAACGGAAGCCCCCTAGAGTCGTTGCCCGAGTTTGTCAACACGACCTGTCCTAAATGCAACAGCGCTGCTAGAAGAGACACTGATACCATGGATACCTTTGTCGACTCAAGCTGGTACTACGCTCGCTTTGCTGATCCGCACAATAAAGACTTGCCATTCTCCCCTGAAGCTGGCAAAACTCTTCCCGTAGATACCTACATCGGTGGCATCGAACACGCGATTCTTCATTTGCTCTACGCACGCTTCATATTCAAGTTCCTGGCCTCGACCTCTTTACTCCCCCAATACACCGAGGAAACTTGTAAATCCGCTGAACCATTCAAACGCCTCATCACTCAGGGTATGGTTCATGGTAAGACATATATCGACCCTGACAACGGTCGTTTCCTCAAGCCTGACGAGGTTGACCTTACGGATCCCAACCAACCCAAAGTGATATCGTCTGGCAAGTCGGCCAACGTCGCCTTTGAGAAGATGTCCAAGTCCAAATACAACGGAGTTGATCCCTCAGCTTTCATCTCCAAGTACGGTGCCGACGCAACCCGCGCGCATATGCTCTTCCAGGCTCCGGTTGGGGATATCCTCAACTGGGACGAGGCTAAGATCACCGGCGTTACCCGCTGGCTCCAAAGACTACATGATCAGGTCACAGCTATTGCTTCAGAGCCCAGCGAGAACAAGATGTCTGCACGGGACTACCTTGCTACTAAGCATGAGCGCCTTGAGTCAGGATCTGCAAAGGAACTTGCGCAATGGGATGCTGAGGCAGCCATCTGGCGCGATGTCCAACGTACCATCGCATCTGTCACGGCGTCTTACGATGAAGTCTACTCCCTCAACACAGTAGTGTCGGATCTTATGATCCTCACCAACACCCTCACCAACAACCACGCCGCCAGCCTGGTTGTTAAGCGTGAGGCTGTTCAGGCTCTCATTTCCATGATGGCACCTATTACCCCTGCATTTGCCGAGGAGTGCTGGGCTCTTCTTCATCCGTCATCACCCTCCATATTCGAGTCCCCCAGTTTTCCTACGACAGATAGTTCCCTTAGTGAGCTCGTTCGCCCACGAGTACAGCCCTGCGCTGTGCAGGTTAACGGAAAGGTACGCGGAGTTGTCAGCATTCCGCCTCCTCCTGCTGGGTTGGCCGGAGATGAATTGCGTGACTGGATGGTTAAGGAAATTCTTAAGACCGAGGAGGGTGCGTCACGCTTCTCTATGGGGCCGTATAATCTGCGCGCGGCTAAGAGGGCAATTCCTGTGCGAGGAGGAAAGACAATCAACTTTGTATTAAAATAGATGCCAGGCGAAAAACGTGTAGGAATGGGTGGGTGTATGAGTATTTGTAGGATATATGATCAATAGACACGCTGCATAAATATTGGTTGATTAATCCTTTGACTAATCCTGGTGTGTCAATATCATTACCAAGAGTAAATAGTATCATTATACCGTAACTTGAACTTCCCTACTCCAGCCATTAAGTCCTGCGTTTGTTGCAGGCAATGATCTATCTCGACATGTGATTTCGCTTTCCTCGTAGAGGACTTTCACAATAATGTAGTAAAGAATATATAATCAAATTGAAGTTTTGTTTTACATCACAAGACAACGTGGCCGAGTGGTTAAGGCGATGCCCTGCTATTTCCTCCTAGAACTATCATAGGCATTGTGTTCGCACGCGTAGGTTCGAATCCTGCCGTTGTCGAATCCTGTTCTTTTTGCTCAACTTTTCTTTCAACTTAAGTCTCATTAACTACTTTTTGCATTCTTGTTTAAGTGTTTGTCTCTTAGTCACAAGGGTCAAAGTAACTGAGAACTTGACTTACGGGTGGCCTGTTAGTTATTGAAAACCACAACGGTGTGTCTGGACATTTTTATGCGCAACCTCATGAAGACTGCTTTACCGTCACGTGTTTGGCAATTTAGAGAGTACTGTTGGTTATAGAAATGGATGGGAACTCAAGGCATACTTTCGCCCCGGAAGATGGTCTTCTGCCACAATGTTGCCCAGTGTTTCTACATGGTCGTAAAGTCATAAGGACAACTCAATATCGACACGCCACAGGATTTGTAGGATAAAAGACTTGTCAGCTTACGAGACAATCATAACAGAACCAAATTGGGCGATATATACGACATAGATTTTGGTTCAAACAGAAATATCCGGCAGAAGCAGAGTGGCAGAAGCTCAGTTGCTTCACAATTAAACAGTTCCTCATCTCAGCTCAGCCATTGCTGACCATGCGCCTCTAGCCTCAACACAGGCCCAAAATATCAAGAGCGATACTATTCGCATCAAACATGAAGATCGTTCATTGTCGAGCGCAAGAGACTGAGGCGACTAAGGACGAAAATACACTATTGTTATGCTATATGTGTACTTCTTAGGCTGTCTATGTGTCTTGTGACCCAATGCTATATAGATCTCGTAACCAAATAATCCAATTCCAAATCAAAATCGCTAGGGATATGTAGCCAAACACGACTACAAAAAAAGACGGTGCAGTTTATGTGGCAGTCATCGTCGCCTATTAGTCCAAAAACAGCAAGATCGCTTATTCTATGCTCTTTGCTCCTCGTCTTGTAACAAGCTTTCGCTCTCGCGGTTGTTGGATTCCGTGTTCTCGGCGTCCCGATACCAAACGTAGTGTTGAGCCATAAAGATGGAGTCGTAGATCATGCTGATATTTCCCAGAGCAAATTTAACAGGGTTGCCACTGATGCCACTCCAGTCACGGAGCTGGTAGCTGTCGATGGCCTGCTGGCTGACGCTGAGGACACCACCAGTGAGGTCAAACAGAATCTGCCAGATGCTCCAGCCCTCTGTGCTCTGATTCTTGTAGTTGGCGACGATCTGGGGCGTATACTTGATTAATGTGATAATGAGCTTGACATAGCCAACGGCGTAGACGATATCGAGAGCGACCCAGTCATATACAGCATCGTTTCCAGGTGAGGCAGAAACAATGATCCATGTGCACAGAACTCCAGCAATACAACCGGCTGCCACCCCGAGAATGAAGCGACTGGGGCGGTTTCCATGATTGGGAGCAAACCCCCACAGAGCAGGTGAGAGGTACTGCGAGGTTGTGATGATGGAGAGGACCAGCGCATGGAGGGCAAAAGTGATGTCGTTAAACTGCACAGTAGATTCAAGGCCCTTGTGTCTCGCAGCATACTGGGCACGGATCTCTGGCGAGTAGTAGAAAGCTACATTTGAGCTGAAGTACGCAGCAAAGCCTAATAGATGAGAATATCGCGGTTAGCAAAGGATTTGAGCACCAGTAGGATCTAGATTAATAGATTCGGTAGTAATCGGGCCCAGGGTGCCAGAATGACCAGGGCAATGAGCCGCACGCAGGGCTGGCCGGAGCGAGGAGGGGTGTATGTTTTGAGTCTGGCAGTCATATCATGCGTAGGCAATACTGCGCCACGGGGGTCTGGATATATCAGGGACTCGGGCTTCAAGACTCACCGAGGACGTTGATCAAGGGGAAATCGACGGTGGTGCCGGTAGTGGAGCGACGACGCCAGTTGAGCAAGGGCTGAGGGTAAAAAGATGCGCTCCATGCGAAGAAGTAGACCCAACCAAAAAGGCCTGATAGGAAGTTGAGGAACGAGACTGCCATCTTGAGTGCTGTCGCAATATATTGCGCGACAAGTGTGAGATTGATATAATACAATACAATACAATAGCAGAGAGACTAAACAAAAAAGAGGGTGGAGAGTCGAGGCTGCTCTTGAGGAAAGTATTGTGCGCGGAGGTGAGAGAAAGATGAGGAAATGAGTGAGTACCTAAGGTATCTCACCTGAAATGAATGAAGTCTAATGTGTTCTGACGCCATCTCGATTCTAGGAGGTACGTATTCTTTTTTTTTTTTTTAGCGAATTCTCAAGGTACCTAAAAGTGGTTGGTGCGGACGGGACGGGAAAGTGTAGTGGAAAGTGTGGCTTACAGGCCAGATGTGGCTGCATGTCATGACCAAGATGCTCCTTCTTAATCAATTTGCTATTACCGTTGAAATGATACGAATAGAATGTAAAGTGAGGTAGGTAGGAATTTAAAATGGCGAAACATTATACGCAAGAAAACGTCGATGGTCAGTAACGGATCAAGGCTTGTTGGGCAGGAACTCTACAGCAAGTCAACGGAGAACATCCGAGGATTTATCGTGTCTGCCTAGCAAGAAATCAACATCAAGGGTCATGAACGCAATAAAGACAAAGCTTCCAGATACACCAGGGATTTCGATAAGAATTTCAGACAAGAGAACGATACCTAGTACCTGATTATCCGTACATCAACGGGAATTGACCGAAGACGCCTTGACATATTGAATCGAGTGGATACTCCAAATACTAAGGTAGGCAAGCACCTAGTCACTCCTCTCTGAGATGTTGTTTTCTAGAACGAACATTCAAGCAGCAGCTCACCTTGAATCCTTGTCTCGGCAGCAGGAAGCGAGCGGTGAAAAAGTCAAACTGAGATCACGCCAGGTAAACGAAAAAGCGCATGAGGCTCAGAATAGTGGAGCTCGTTGATAAAACAGGGTCGGAAGAGGCCGGACAGAGATAATCTATGATATATACTCACAATGTTTCACACGGATTATTATCTTTACGACCTGGATCGGTAGGTTCGGAGCCGAAGTGGGCGCCTTAAAGCAACAATGAATCTCGTCTTGATGGTGGTGATGGTTGGTTACATCATCTACGAGTGTGGCTGCGGCTGATGCATATGCATTCCCGTCTTGAAGGTGCATGCCATGCTATTTCCGAGCCATGTCCGTACGGATCCTCAAGAATGGTCTGGAAACCCGTTTAAAGTCGTCTTGTTTTGAGAGGAAAACATCAAACAATGGATCTTGCAGGGGTGCAAGGGGACTGGGAATAGAGGCAGGTTGGAGGAATAACGGTCTTGAGCCTCCGCTCCGTCTGTCTCCATATATACAACTCATAGCATGCTGAGATTTTAGCTTGATCTATATATCTACCTGATCATGATAACCATCTCTTTCCTCTTCCTCTTCCTCTTCTCTCCTCAATATTCTTCTTCTGATGCTTGTGTGACTCTTTGCAAGATTAGACCCTGGTCTTTTGAAGGTTAAAAAAGGGGGTACCTCTTAAACTCCCGATACTGATCCTTGTAAGATAGTGGATTCAACGGCTGTTCCGCGACGGGGCATCGCTCGGCACCGCTACGGTACTTGTCACCTTATGCTCAGCCCATTGATACAATGATATATGTGGCGGGCTGCAATCAAAGATGCTGACTGATACCTGGGCACCTACCTACCTAGCGATGTTACTGAGAATAGACAGACTAGAAGTTCGTAAGTTACTGTTTCCTGACTGGTATTCAGCATCCAATTCATGGCTGGCTGTGTTCAATGATTGACATTTGCTTATGCTACTCGTACTCACGCCAATTCAGCTTAAAAGAGTAAAAGCCCTCGACGAGTCAGCTTATCTGACTGGCACTTGGGAATTGAGATGGATGCCACAAAGATTCGAATTAGCTAAAAACAAAGAATTCAGCACCAATGGAATGTGATAACTCAATCTTTCGGTCAGGGTCAGCATCAGCTACTTCAATGATGGGTGTGTATCTAAGACAGATAGAGAGACTCAGCCCTTGACTTGAATACGCGATTGTATGGCTCAAAGCCTTCCATGTCAGATCGACAATACGCAGTAATAGAGTCCGTAAAATAGAATGACAGCACTGAACTCGGTCCCGATCCCTGATTTGACTTACCATGACCCCTGCCATTCCTTTCTTTAGTGGCCGATTGCTCGTAAGTTCAAGGCCCAGGCGGTAATGTTACCGTTACTTGGGG
>QGED01000236.1:0-28504 GCA_004367475.1 Fusarium camptoceras | reverse complement strand
ACTCTGCTCTTTCCATCCCCTCCAAAGACAAGCCCCTCCCCCTCCCTTTTGCATCATAGGCCCTTTTTGGTGGTGACGCGTGAACTTGATTGACCCCTTCATAAGATGCATAATAGTTATGCATCGAATCAGACCATGATGTGCCTCAATAGAAGCACCCTAACTTGGGATGATATCATGATTGGTATTGCAGTCTTCAGTATTGTCTAGCGATTTATATTTGGCTCTTGTCTAAGAACAGTTCAACTGGCCCAGGCCCTTATACCAGCGCTGGCTCTGCCTCAAATCATGATATAAGCTAAAAGGGTTGTACTCAGAACAATATCCTCCAGATGCGCATCCGCCCTATCCATGTCCCTTTTTGGTATAATCCATTAATGTCGTTGCCGTCGTTGTAAGTCATTGACAAGTCCTTCGAGCTCCGTCACCTTGTTATCCACCTCTCTATACATGGCGATAAACTCCTTTATCGACCCAATAAGGGTCGGAAGCCCTTCTCTTCCTGCCTGCTCTGCAAATCGTTGCCGTGCTGCGTCTACCAGAGATAGGTAGCCTAGCAAGATGGAAAGATAGCCAAATGCCACGCCGAGCTTTGCTACGCCTGGCTTTAAGTTTTCTTCCGAAGCAGCCTTGAATTAGAATGTTAGTGTATGTTAATTAGAGTCATTGGGTTGTGTAGCTTTACCTTTCGCATCAGAGCCTGGTTCTGCAAGTATACAGCCACCAGGCCATCCAGTTGCTCGCCCGCAATATTCTCTCGTGCGTGTGGACAGTACTCTAGGATGTTGATACCCATGCCAAGTACCAGCAGAAGTCCATCATATGTTTCTTCTTTTAGACGCTGGCTGTTCATCGTGTCGAGGGCCGATTTGAATCCTGAGAGAATGACTTGAGAAAGACTCGTCAACAGAATTCTATCGCTAAAAGCTGCTGCCCCATGTGCTGTGTTGGACATGTTAATTGATAACTTGAGGATTGCTGTCTCAATATCGCCCGGCTTTTCCGGCCATTGCTGTAGACTGTTCTCGAGAAGACGAGCCACGTGGTGCGTCTGCTGCGCGACCCAAGAAATCTCATGCTCATCGTTCATTGCCAGCCCAGACTGCGATTCCAATATTGATACCACAAGAGCAAATACCGCGTCAGTTCTTGGATCTACCTTCACACAATTTCCGACGACAAGCTCAAGATCGTTTTCAACACCCTTGACAACAACTGATGAATGCATCGCATCGATTCGCTGGCATACAATGTTTAGTAGTTGCAGTGCTAGTGTTTGGGGCGAGAGCTTCTCAGGACGGCGCCCATGCCAAATGTTCAGCTTTGTGAGAATCCTCTTAACCTCGCTGATTGAGTTTCTAGTTGTCTTAGAGAGTCTCATCTTGCCTGCGGCGATTTCATCAATGTCTTCGGGCACTCGTAGAAGCACACTAAGCAGCTCACTGAGCTCGTCGTTAATGAGCTGCTGTAGCAAATGAGCCGCAGAGCTGAAGTTGAGGAATATGACGAGAACTGCTGAGAGGGCGAACCCGCTTATCACGTCCTTCTCCTGTCCGATATTAGCGGCGACTTTATCTCGCGTTGCGTGGTCACGAAATTGGCTGATGAATTCTTTGCGCTGTAGCTTCTGGGAAAGCTCCAATAATGCGCTTCTCCTCAAAGAAGACGGATTGCTGCTAGGGGTTCCTATCCGAGCAAGCAAATCCTCCATCTCATCGGCGAAGCGATTATTTGCCCCAGCCCGCCGTAGCTCATGCACGCTCTTAATTGCAGGTCGAATACCGTCATCTCCCATATCGTCATCGTCGTCTAGGCCAAATGGATCTGGGTTGATAGACTCTGGGGGTGTAGCCAAGAGCGCATCCAGCTCTTCCTCGGTAGTGGCCATCGCCATCCCCATTCCCTGGCTGGCCTCGCTGAGTTTTGAAGAGGATTCGCTCAGAATTGACCGTGATTGGCCGTACGTATATTTGACTCGTCGTCCTTTGAGTGCTACTGCAGGGCGATTTCTCTGCCAAATTGTTGAATCTTGGGATTGGTTTTGCGAGTTGCTTTGTGAATGAGACTGGGACTGGGACTCTGATTGTTGAGAATGCGTTGCGCCTCCGTGGCCTGTGCCGGCATTTGAAGATGATGGAGGTCTGGCTTCCTCTACTTCAGGAGCCGAGTCTTCCGAATCCGTGTCGGCTCGTTGGGCAGCCAAAGCATCGATAAGTCGGGGCCGTCGTTTCTTTGGTCTCGGCGGCTCATCGTCGCGACTCTTGAATGCAGGTGGCGCAATTTTGGAGCTGGCCTCAATGTTTGAGATATCAGACTTGCTTCGGGGCAAGGGTCGAGATCGCGCGATCTTGTCTTTGGGGCTCTTTTTCGTGGTCGGCGAGCGGCGTGGCGCAGTGGCTTTTCCTTCATTCTCTGAAGTCCCTCCTAATGGTCGTCGTGGTAGTGTAGCCGTAGGATTTGGTGGTTTCTGAGGGATAGATGGTGGTTCCTCTCCGATTGTTTCGGGAAGTGCTGCTTGCTGGCGCTTTCGTTTTTTGGTATCTGTCGCATCGTGTGCCTCTGCTTTGAGCTCTTTCCCCAGTCTTGCACCGTTTGGTTCATCGGATCGACTGCCGACAGGAGATTGAGGCGATGGATCTGATGTTGACCTTGAAAACGATAGCTTCGATTGCTTTAGAGCAGACTCGTCAGCAGCGCCAGGGCGGTTGATTGGCGCAGAGAACGATCCGGCAGCTCGGAGGGGCATCGCGTCGCGCATGAAGCGCTTGCGCGAAGGTTTGCCATATGTCACGATCTTCCGCGGGACAGGCGCGGCCGGACCATTTTGCGAAGCCATACCGGACTTAGTTCTAGGGTTGTGGGGAGGACGCGACAGAAGTTATGGTTAGATTAGTTGAATGAGGTCAGGTTATGTGACGAGGTTTATGATAGGCATAAGTGAAGGTATGATGATGATGTCAGCTGTTGGAACCAGCCTCTCTCTATTCGTAGGTGACAGGCACGCGGCACGTTGCTACAGGTGCGAGTGCTTTAAAAAGGATGAAATGAGGAGGCTCGGATGAGGAAAGAAGGGTGAATTGATGTGATTCCAAGGGTCTTGTCAGTGAATCACAGTCAGGGAGGGTTCCATTGATGGCGCATTGAAGGGTTCCAATGCGGGCAGCTTCTAGTGTGGCTCTTTGCCTCTATCTTTAGTGAAAGCTTAGGTCACTCAAGCCATTAATAAAGGCGAATGCTAAAAACAGCTCCTCTTGAAACAAGGTCAACGGGACAACAAAGGTTAATGTTAGGATTTATGTTGCACGACATAACGAACGTTCATTGATCATTGACTCCATTTGAGCAGCGCAATGAAAGATGCAACAATTGCTCTCTCTTTATCATCTCCACTGTTATCTATCTATTAATTAAATACTAACCAAATCGAACATGAATCCTTGTAAATGTTTGCGGTCACCTCCGATATTCTACTGTTAATCTGAACTTTGTAGGGTAGGGTCTTCCCCGCTGTTGGCCGATTGGCATCCCCGTTTTACGCATATGCATGTGGCTTCGTTGACCAAAGGGACCTACTACCTTGGGTAAAGCTATTAGAATCTCTTATCCTCGGGACTTGTAATATTGATAACCAGCTGAGATCTTCTCTTACACATCCAATTTTGTACCCGGATTCTCGTATCGGGCTAAACAGTCCTTGTTCACACTTATAGCTTCCATTCGACTGTTGCTTGCTCCGCTTGCCCACTCATAAATATTTGATCTGTGCAGCAAACCAAACCCCCGCCATTTATCAAATCATCTCTACCAACTTCAAACCAAACTTCATACCTAGCATACAGCTAACAAACATGGCGGATAAGATGCAAGATTCTCACACGACACCCGTCGGTCCCTCATACCGTACTCACCAGCAGAAGCCCAGTGCCACCGTTTCTGTCGACGTCAATCTAGACAATGTCCATGTCCTGCCTCAGACCCCTCAGCTCATTGCCCTACTGTCGTATGTCCACTTCCCTAATCGGGCGCCTACACCTACAATATGTCGTGGAGCTGAGAATGTCCCAGGATGATCCGTAGCAAAGAGACGGAGCGAGCAGACTTCATCTTTTACTCCAACCGAATTATTCGTTTGCTTGTCGAGGAAGGTCTTAACCACCTGCCCGTCATTGAGCACACTGTCACTACGCCTATTGGCCGTACCTACAATGGTCTCATGTTCCAGGGCAAGATTTGCGGTGTGTCTATCATGAGAGCTGGTGAGGCTATGGAGCAGGGTCTCCGCGACTGCTGCCGCTCTGTTCGTATTGGAAAGATTTTGATCCAGCGTGACGAGGAAACCGCCCAGCCCAAGCTTTTCTACGATAAGTTGCCCGAGGACATTGCTGACCGATGGGTACTTCTTCTGGATCCCATGTTTGCCACTGGTAGGACAACATCCCGTCCTTGTTCTACAACTTCTCCATGGCGCAACCCGTCTAACGCAATCGTACAGGTGGCTCCGCAACCATGGCTGTCCAAGTTCTCAAGTCTCGAGGCGTGCCTGAGGAACACATCCTGTTCCTCAACTTGATTGCCAGCCCCGAGGGCGTCAAGAACTTTTCTGCCAAGTTCCCTCGCTTGAGGGTCGTGACAGCTTTCATCGATGAGGTTCGCCATCTCATTTGCTTATATCTCTGTAGACACTTGGCTAACCGGCTTTTTATAGGGCCTCGACGAGAAGAAGTATGGAGATTCGTTCCACCTGATACGTGTACTGACCATTCGACAGCTATATCGTTCCTGGATTGGGAGACTTTGGAGACAGATTTTATACCATCTGATGGCAGAATCATCGCAGTGGTCATATATCATAACGAGTCGCAAGCGCAAGGCAAGGAATTGTCGAGCAAAGGACGTAGCAAATGTTGGTATTGTTACAGGGCGCGTAAAAGAAACATTTAATAATCATCATCTCCGTATTGGTCGTCGTAGTCTTCCTCGACCGCCGTTCGGTTGCCTCGTCCAGCTCCCCCTCGAGATGTGCCACCGTAGCCAGGCTCGGCGTTGTCTTCTTTGGCGACGGCATCTGGTAAAAAGTCAGTCGCTGTTGATAGAGTCGCGCGTAGAGTGTTGTAGGCGTACCAGCCGCGTCAACCCATTCACCGTAAACGTCAACCGCAGCAGATAGATCTGTCGCCAAGTCAGTAAGGCGATGCGCCTGATGTAAATGATGTTGGTTTCCGAGGCCGTACAGTTGACTGCGCATTGGAATTTTTGACCGCAGACACGGCAGTCTAGTTGACCAACACCAGCTTTCTTATCGAGCTTGACCGAAACTGAGTTTTCGTGGTTGCAGAAGAGGCATGCGAATGTGGTGGGAAGAGGCTCTTTCTGGGATTAGTGTAGTGTGAGCGCAAAAGTCGTTTGAGGAGAATGACAATGAGAGCAGATGCGACGAACCTTTTTAGGCCCCATGGGCTTACTCGAGGACTTGCGCTTGCCCATGATGTGTGTGTCGTGATTCGTGGGTGACTGGAGAATGGAATAAAATAGAGACAAGCAAACGAAACGAAGCGAGAGAATGCGAAAAGATGGCAGTGGATCGGACTTGTCTGATGTCAAGCCTTGGGTTTACCACAACTTGACTCCAGGACAAGGCACCAGTCAGGGATGATGGCACGTTATCTTATCAGCTCCAACGCGGCCAAACTCGTAGCGATTAGCACGTGCCTCAATTTGTTGCACCCGCCCAAACGTATTTGTTAGTGCACAAGCGCGCGGCTGTGGAAGGGGAGGTGTGTCTTTAAAGTAGCGTGAAAAGAGCAGGGAGAACAGTGGGGCGGTTGTCAAGCGGGAAGAGGTGACCGGATGCCCCGCCCCCGCCTCCCGGCGACCTCCGGAGTTTAACACTTGACGCTGGGTTCCGTGAGATTGAAGTCAAGAGTAAGTGATGGATCCTTATCAGACTCAAAGGAAAGAGAGTGTCCAATATGAATTTCTGAGAGTTGAATCTCTGGAAAGAGTATATCTCTTTGTTTTTTTCTCCCCCTCAACTACACACCGAATACATGCACGCAGGGACCCAAGACAAGGCTCAAGACGGTGAGAGAACTAAGACACACAAGCAAACAGTCAAAGAGCATAGTCCCGGGCTTGCATAAGACCTAGAGCATCAACGATAGGCCATTACCGTCATAATCAGTCTCACTTGGGCACCATTGCTTCACCTCCTAAACTACCCAGACGCAGGGGAGTTCCCTTTGATATGGCGGGGTACCGTAGCTCTAACTGCTAGTCAGTGGGGACCTATAGTGAGGCTTCCATCCTTATCATGTGGCCTCTTATCAGCGAATCGTGAACTGTCAATTGCCTTGCCTGTAGCGTACAGAGTAGATTATGGCTATTAGACACTGTACCTATCATGACTTCTCCATGTTGGGACAGCTCCCCTCTCTTGTCTTCTCCTCTTCCCTCCTCTCTGCTGTACAACATCCATGCTAGCCCGATTACGGTGTCCCGTTAGATGAAAGTTATGATTTTATAGGGGCTCTTCCCGCTGGCCTGCTGACCTTGGAGGTGACAGATGAGGTTAGGGTCGTACATCTAGGATGCCTTTATCTTGATATCTACAAATTATGTATCATCTGAAGCTTTTCGAGGTTGGGCCTGCAGCCTGCCACAGCTCCCCTGTAGATGACGGTTGTTGAAGAGCTCGTGTCACCATGTATTCTGCCGACCGCTCTTCCCGTTGTTCCGTCCTGCAATTTATTTCCCTTTTCTTGTCTTCCTTATGAAAGAACTTTCTTCTCTTTTCTTCTTTCATCCATATCTTTTCCATACGTGTCTTCCATCTCTTCATTCAGTTGGCCACAATTGCAGCGACTGAACCTTGAATACCCTGTAGATACACGTCCAATCCAACACTTACAACATTTTCCAACACCATCATGGCTGCCAACGATCAGCAGTCCGATATGCTTGAAGCTCTGCAGGAGATTCAGCGCACTCAAGCCCTACTCGTTAATGCGGTCGAGTCACTGTCGGGTAGATCGATCGAAGATACTTCTGGAGACCAGGCCAAGAACAACATTCTTGATCTTGGTTCTCGTGAGGATGGCAACGAGGGTGAATCGCCTTCAGTAGAAGCTCCTCTTGCTTCCGGAGACAAATTGAAAGCTCCTGCGCTCCCTTCTGAAGGGCAGCGCCAGCAAGCGTTCACTTCGCGCATTATTCTAACGTGAGGATTTCCTCAACATCAACTTTGACTAACACGGATCGCTCACACAAGGTAACTAGGACTTACCCCAAGCAGATTGGAATTAACCCTTTACCTATGGACTGGGGCAACTCAGACCCCGTTAAGCGTGGCCCAATCGTAGTTTCAAGGGCTGCTTCTACTATTCGACGTCGTAATGGTTCGTTTGCCCGTGCCTGTAATCGCATGTGTGAGTTTGTGTTACTGACGTCCGTAACCTATGTATAGCTGTTGGAGGTTCGTTGTGTATCCCATTCTACTAACTTGATCTTTCGTTAACCATAATATTTAGCCCAGTGAGTCTCTACGTTGCGTTGCCTGGGAGAGACCATACTAAACAGAATTATAGTGGTGGTTCGTACTCGATTTACTACGCCCTTGCAGTCGCCAGCAACGAACTGAACGCCGATCACCGGTTTGTCCACTGTCTCAAGGAGAAAGTTACATTACTGACAGAACTACCAACAGACCCGACTTCACCAACACCGAGCCGGCCGCCAATATTGGTCCCTTTCCTCAATGGGGAGACCACAAGAAGATTGTCGCCATGGATCCCTGGGGGCATCTTGCTCCATGGCTGTTCAAGGACACCATTGAGAAAGACAATGGTAAGAAACGAAGGGATACCGTGTAATTGATAGAAAACATGCTGATCACTTTCTTAGTCGATATTCGACCGACTATTGCCATTACCAAAGCTCACATGAAGGTGAGTGATGGAACGACCGAAGAAGCTGGGAAGCACACGCTAATAAACCATTGATAGCTACCTGAACTCGCAGAGAGTGTCAAGGCCGGTCGATTGTGAGTCAATTGGATTTGATTGCCTTGCGCCAATCAATTAATCGATTATAGGGTGCCTGATGGTAAAGTCTGCCTGAACGATCAGGGTGAATTAGCAGTCACCAAATTTGCGGTCGAGCCGGTATGATTTTCCGATATCAAGAGAGGAAGGCGCGACTGATGTTGAGATTTTAGGTCTGGTACCTGCCTGGCGTAGCAGAGAGATTTGGTATCGGTAAGAGCACAACCGCAGCTTGGTTTCATCTCGTACAAGTACTGACATGACCTAGATGAGGCGACTCTTCGACGCTCGCTGTTTGAACATACTGGTGGAAGTTACCCAGAGGTAGGTCGAGGTCAAAGTCTACTATCATGGAGTCTGTAAACTGACTTGTCCAAGCTCATCACTCGTGGAGACATTAAAGTCTTCCTCCCACCTATTGGTAAGTTTTGAATCGGTCCTCATCAATTGACCTGGCTAACCTGTCATTCCAGGTGGTCTTACTGTCTACTGTTTCGGAGACCCAGCAAAGATGTCGGACGAGTCGGTTCGACTGTCTCTTCGAATTCACGACGAGGTATGTCCTGCTGTAAGGATCATGCTATGCCCAGGCCAGCTAATCAGTGAATAGTGCAACGGTAGCGACGTATTCGGATCGGATATCTGCACTTGCCGACCGTACTTGATCTTCGGTATCGAAGAAGCCGTCAAGGAGGCACAGAACGGTGGCAGTGGTGTTGTCATCTACTTTAGAAAGGAAGGCAGAGCCCTGGGAGAGGTGACCAAGGTAAGTTTGCTGATCACTTTGCCAGTCAAGAAAGTGGATCTAACCATGTCGGCAGTATTGTAAGGACGAATTTCCCTCACATCCCGTCCAGATGAGCAGCAACCTGCATGTAGATCTGGGGTACTAATACTGGGGCAGTGGTCTACAACGCCCGTAAACGCGGAGCTGATCGCGCATCGGACTATTTCAAGAGGACCGAGAACATTGCCGGTGTCAAAGACATGCGATTCCAGGCTCTCATGCCTGACATTCTGCACTGGCTAGGCATCAAGAAGATTGACAGGATGCTGAGCATGAGCAAGTGAGCGTTTGATGATCGAACACGTCGAGATAACAGACGGCTGACTATATCTTTAGCATGAAGCATGATGCGATTGTTGGACAAGGGTAAGCTGATAATTGGGAGCTGACGAGTCAAACGAGTCATTGTCGATGCAGGATTAACTAATGCGGCTGTAGAATTCCTATTCACGAAAGAGTCGAGCTTCCTGAGGAGCTGATACCAGCCGATTCGAGAGTCGAGATTGATGCAAAGATCACAGCAGGTGAGTAGTTGACTCGGCGATAAGCCCAAAGCTCTACAAGACGGAAACTAACGGAGACCGACAAGGTTACTTTACCACCGGTAAACGTATGACAACCGAAGAGCTGCAAGCGGTCCAAGGAAGAATATGGGAAGAGTAAGTATTCTGACAGTACCATGCGGAATAAAGCAATAAACTGATGATTGTGGCAGTTTTGATCATTAAAGCAAATCAAATCAAAGCCAAGGCGGACGGATAGATACGGACGGAGGGACAAGACAGAAGAGGACAGACGTGGCGGGGTGCGTCAGCTTGTTCCCAAGTTTGCATGTTTCTGCAGGTCGGTCTGAGCCGTTTTGCGTGGGGAAGCATCTTGATTGCTCCAAATCCATACGATGGCCGCGATGCCACGGTACCATCCCATCTTGGTGTTGGGGCTGAGCGTCCCGAACGAGGTACCCGGTCAAGGCTTTGGTTGATGCAGGGCAAATCGGAGGATATGTTTGACCACCATCACCTGTTTAGGCGTCGTTTTGATACATTTGTAGAGGTTGCGAGATTTGAGATGGACGTTGCAGTTGAGAAGTGGAACTCTGTAGTCTACAGTAGAGTAGGTAGACGAGATGATTATTCCAACAGAGTTAGCACCGAATGATTTTATGGGCCGCGACACCTTTAGTAACTGTAAGAGGCCCCGTAGTTCTTAACCGGTGAGGCGGTCACCAGACGCAAAATGAGTGAGCTGTACAGAGTAGAGTCAGAGTTGAAGGGTCCATCTGTAATCTGTAACATGAGAAATTAAATTGCAGCGACTCTTTGTATGGATGTACCTTGTCAGTGGTTCTTGTCAAGGTACAGTGCCTAATCTAAGGCATCTATCCATGGCAGCATACGGATACACGTGTAGGGCTTGTCTTGTGGTCACGGGCATGATCATGTATGACAGGTATCAGTATGGAGTACATTAATTAGTCTAAGCATGGACCAAGGGGAGAGACAAACTGCACGAGGCGGAAAGACGAGATTAATTAATTACATACAGACCAGACAGCCTTGTATAGAGGAGAGAGTCAAGAGTTAAATTGATTTAAATCACAATGACTCTATTATTATCACACTGAGGGAAAGATTAATACTCCGAAGATTGGGTTGCCAACCCTGGCCTGTTATGTTATCAAGAGCACGATCATTGATTCATCAGAATGACAATGTCATCCCAATAGAGAGTTTAACCATGGATCCATGTTGACATGCGACGATACCTATGCGGTACAATGTGATGTTATGTACTTTATACTGTATGTGTATGCTGGGGCTGTCGAGATGTTGATGATTGTCCCGGATTGACATGGAAATCCATCTTGGGCCCTTGGCCATCAGGAACGAGATGAGGCCCTCCAGCAAAATGAGAGATGATTGTCAACTAATTATCCGTATTCCCGCTTCTAATCGCATCGCATCACACACCCATCATCCTGCTTTTACTGTACATGGTGATGGTCATACAGCCCCTACACCATCAATTAAAGAGCCAATAACGCTAGGGAGACTTGGCCCAACCGTTTTTTGACGTTTTCTCCTCTTGTTTTCCCTCCCAAGTCAAGGAAGGTTTAGCACTGACATTCGATTTTGCGCGTCCATCGGAGGGATCGAGCAGATGGATTTGTCGGTTTGTTTTGATTTCCTTGGAAATAAACAATTGTGTAGTCGTTTATCTGCACGGCAGTTTAACCGTTGCTCTGCCCATTAAAGCGGTATGCACATTGACGACCAGTTGGGTAGCAATGCGACAGTAGCTTGACAACTATTCCCATACTTTTGCCTTACCGCCAGAAAGTAAAGACGTTTGTGACCATGTTCCATGGGCTCCGCTGGGTCCGAAAGAAGACCAAGTGCCTCATCAGGGCGAGTCATCACTGGCTTTACAGGCTACAGGCCCCAGACCCAAGTACCCAGGTACACCTGCACCCCTGTAAACCACCAACGGGAAACCCGCCTGCGGTCCCCGGGGCCCGCGCAAGCCTAAAAAAGGGCCCAGGGGTAGAAGATGGAAGGCCATACACCTCGAGACAGCGCAGCACAGCACAGCAAAAGCCCACGCACACTCTTTCGAATCAGTCAGTCTGCCAGATGTAGCCATAAGCCGACGACAAGTGGCAATCATATGCCAACATGCACAACCTACCTGTACGTACTCACACTCATACCCTAGGCTGGGCATACGTGCTTTTCTTCTATGAGGCATATGGACTCTGCTACCCACCCCTGCCACACGATGAGTTTGCTCAACTTGCGGTGCACACACACGCATGCAAGGCAATGCCACATCGTCTAACCCTTGTCTTCTGCATGCCCTGCTCGTCTTTACTTTACTTAGCTTACCCGCTGTGGACTAACCGTAGCCGTGGTAGCTTAGCTCTGGCACCACGAGGAGGTTGATGTGGATGCCTTGATTGATGCGTTGCACTATTCATATGTATATTGAACCTTCTGCCAGCACATCCGACCCCGTTCAATCCTTCTTTCGTTTCTGTTATTATTCTTCATCTTGTCCTCAAATGTGAAGCCATCTTCTTCCTTCACTCAACATACCAACTTTGGATCACTCACTCACTACTTATTACTCAACAACACAACAATGGCCTCTTACACACGAGACAGTCGAAGTGCGGTGAGAGCTCAACGACGAGACTCTTCATCTTCATCATCTTCACACACAATGTCCAACCGTCAAAGACCACGCCTTCTACGCTCAAGTGCAACTGAACCTTCAATCACCGTCTCCAATGCTACTGGAAACTCATTTGCTGGTCCCGAGTCGCCACATAGAGCAACTGATCTTCTCAACCGTGTTGCCGTCTATTCTCCGTCTCCCGAGCCTGCCTCCACTCCAGCTGCCATCCCACGCCATTCTGGACCCATGTCCATCTGTCGTGATCATCGCGAGCATTCTCCTTCCAGCAGCCCTGGAAGTCAATCCGTCGCCATGCCCGACTCTCCTTCCGGTATGATTTGCAGATTCATCACAAACTCACCACAAACTGACAAAATTAAAGGTTACTATTTCAGCTTCCCCAGCTTTGAGGAATGGAACACAGAACACCAGGACGACATGGCCAAGGATTCTGATGACTGAGCGGTGATGGAAAAGATGGGTGAGGGGATCGAGACCAAAGACCTCAAACCGAACAAGGACACACGACAACATCACAACTCAGCGACATCAACACCGCTAAACTAAACTCATAATGAGTTAGCATTTAATGGTTTTCGCTCATGGCTATGGCTCAAAGAAGAGCCAGTGGCAGCGAAGCCACAAACCCCCATTGAAAGCAGCAATGCATCGCCTACCAACACGCGCCAAAACTCTCACTAAGAATGAGATGAGTCGAGAATTGAGATTGTGGCGGGCTGAATGCGCTTTGGGACTAAGTTTTATCTTGGGTGGATCATGGCAAAAGGCTTCTTGGTAGAAGAGAAGCGACGCTTGAAGCCAAGCGATACACGATGAGATGAATGAGGAATAGCTTCACTCCCCCAAAAAGGTGGAGTTGAAAGGGAAACCGAAGAGTCTGGGTGAAGCTTAAAAGCCCATTGACCTCGACTACGAATCCAGAACGCTTTAGATCCTATTTGGACAAAGCCAACCGAAAAACAGCAAAGAAAACAAGGAAAAAACAACCAAAAAAAACAGTTAAACAATGTACAGCACGGAAACTCAGTTCGATCTCATAATCTATAAATCCTAGTTGCCAAGTATATAGAAATAAGATATGACATATCTCAATGTTGAAGGATTCTCGCATAAAAAGAAAGAGTGACGACGTCGTAAGCCGCAATTCTTGTTTTGGTGCTGTGTCTCACAGCCGAGACAAAAGGGACCATCGCTACACTACACCACACCGGATACCTTATCAAACATCCCGTTAACCCTGAGGTCACAGTGCATAAGCCCAACTTCCCTGAAACGCGCTGATCAAACCAAGACGTGGCCGGACATTTTATGCGATCATTCTCAGATACTTATCAGCACCAACCACTTAACAGATCTATTGTATAGCTGGCTCTGCTAAGACCTTGCCCAGCAATGTTTCATAATCCATTTAACGTCATTCATTAAGAGACCCCCTATCGCCAGCCACCTCACGACAATCCCTTGGCTTCAGCCCTCTTCTGTCTAATCGCTGTACTACTGATCTTAGCTGCAAAGTCATCCGTCTTACTCACCCCTTCCTCAGCAACCTCATCAGCATCAAGCACATCAATCTCAAACACCTCAAGTGGATTCCAGCCCTTTTCTATCCTACGATCATTGATCGCCTTGCCGCCGCCGCGAGTCTCGCCAGAAACAACAATCGCCTCGGCATCTTCCTCATGGATAGGTGGGCCAAAAGGATCACGGAGCACTGTACATCGCACTTTGACTCTTCCATCACGAAGAGTGGCGATTGTCTCGTCTGATGTGATTTGTGTTGGAGGTGATGTAGCTGTTGTATCATACTCGAGTAACGTAGAGAGAAATGACAGAACGGTTTGAGTGCGTTCTGTCCACGGCTGTAGCTCTTCTGCGTATTTCTTCTTCGCAAGTAACTCATCACTCGATATACCCACGATAAGCGTGCATGTCTTGTCAGAGTCTTTGGGAGGAATGTTGAGAAGCAGAGCACTTGCATGAAGCAGTAGTTTGTGACCGGGATGTAGATGATCAAAGGTGCCTCCCAGACAGACAGTATTGAAACCTTGTCGTGGCTCTTGTGAAGAAAGCTTCTGCTCGGTTGTCAAACTGATTCCACCTTCAATTGCCACAAGTTGACTTTGCATAAATGTCTGTTTCTTTTCCGCAAGCTGAAGAAACGAAGACAACAACTCATATCCTTCTTCACAACTGGGGTGATATACCATCTCCCATGATCTAACCTTTGTCGCAAACGCAGCTAAGTCCAACACAGCCGTACAGTTCGCCTCGAATTGGCCCTCAAAATTGGGCTCATAGCGCCGTCCTTTCTCATGATCTATGAGAACAACTCGCACATCCACACTTCCATGCCTAGCTCCCACGTCAAGGGGAATATCTTCCTTTGCACAGATAACCGATATGAGAGTGTAAAGTCCTGCGAGAAGGGACTGAGCAGTTGACCATGAGATTTTCTTTGAGTTGGCTGATGGGCCAGTAAGGATAGGTAGAGCAAGGCCGATTATGAGAGTTTGAGGAGAAGATGCTGATTTGAGCTTTTGAAGAACAGATGTTACAGGTGCGCGATAAGCAGCAGAGAGTGCTGATGGCGATAGAAGTTGGGGAGGTGAGGGTAGCAAAAGAAGTGAGGGAGCCATGATGAGATTCGTCTTGTTGTGAGAGTCGAGCTGAAATATGATGTTTGATTCGAGTCGGAACTATCTAGGTATGCAAGTCAGTAGCTGCTTTACAATAAACTCTCGCTGTGCAGGTGTCGTATCATGAATACAATACCTACAGCTTCCACAATGAACAAAACAGCTGACGTAAGTGACATGGAGTTGAACTGTGGCTGGTAGCTTCTCGAAGTGAATGTGGCGCCGTTCAGTGGCGCTTAGGTCCACTCGAACGAAATTTGAAAATTAAAAGGAAGGCACAATGAAGAAGTCACGTGTCGGGTCTTGCCCTTTCTTGACCCATTTTTCACATCCCACGAAAATTTACACCTAAGCTCTCGCGAAGATTGAAATCATCTCGCCCCTCCACCACTCTCTCACCAGTACCATCTCTCCAACGGTTCACATACAGGCCAGCAAACATGGCGGTTGGAAAGTGAGCATTACCCTCGACGAGCAGCGATAAAGAAGACAAAGGGCTTACGCGATATTCCAGGAACAAGAGACTCTCCAAGGGCAAGAAGGGCCTCAAGAAGAAGACGGTCGACCCCTTCTCCCGAAAGGACTGGTACTCGATCAAGGTTGGTGATCTCGAATTCCGATGCGCAACAATTCATCAAGGCTAACTCGAATGCTTCAGGCCCCTAACCCTTTCAACGTCCGAGAGTGAGTTGCGACCACGAAACCGATAAATTTTGAAAGCTTTGTGGGACATGGCGGTTAACAATTTCTTTTTTACAGTGTCGGCAAGACCCTCGTGAACCGAACCACCGGTCTCAAGAACGCCAACGACGCTCTCAAGGGCCGTATCCTCGAGGTCTCTCTGGCCGATCTCCAGAAGGATGAGGACCACTCCTTCCGAAAGGTCCGCCTCCGCATCGACGAGGTCCAGGGCAAGAACTGCTTGACCGCTTTCCACGGTCTCGACTTCACCTCCGACAAGCTCCGATCTCTTGTCCGAAAGTGGCAGACTCTCATTGAGGCCAATGTCACTGTCAAGACTACCGACGACTACCTCATCCGCCTCTTCGCCATCGGTTTCACCAAGCGACGAGGAAACCAGGTCAAGAAGACCACATACGCCGCCTCTTCTCAGATCCGTGCCATCCGACGCAAGATGACCGACATCATCCAGCGTGAGGCTTCAAGCTGCACCCTCACCCAGCTTACCTCCAAGCTCATTCCCGAGGTCATTGGCCGCGAGATTGAGAAGTCCACCCAGGGCATCTACCCTCTCCAGAACGTGAGTAGATACCTTGTTAATGGCCACCGTCAAACTTCTCAAGCTAACACACTCCACAGGTCCACATCCGAAAGGTCAAGCTTCTCAAGGCTCCCAAGTTCGACCTTGGTGCCTTGATGGCTCTGCACGGCGAGTCAGGTACCGACGACCAGGGTCAGAAGGTTGAGCGTGAGTTCAAGGAGCGTGTCCTTGAGGAGGTTTAAAAGGATTATTTTGGCAGGTTGGCGCGGGGTAGGCAATAGGGGCCTCGCGGCGAATAAACTCATCCCTACCAAATTGTTTCGGTCGTCAAATGGCGTAGCATCACAAAAGGGAGCTCGGGGATTGGTTCATGTTCCTTTGAATGGTAAAAACAAACGTTCAGTCAATACGCCGAATGATTTATGACGTGTGACTTGTTACGACTTGGATGCTGTGATGATCTAGCATTGGTCGTGAGGGACGTTGTAAGATGAAAGCCGTAGTAGAAATCCACCCTGATACCCTGCCGAATTGCCTACATTGATTCCATTCTCAAGTGCCAGCCAGAGTTATGGTTTCTCTGTTATCAGATGTGTTGATTTTATTTGTGTAGCTTGTGAAAACAGCATCACAAATCCGTTCTATGAACTCACCACACCACCTCTTATAGTTTGTGTTCACATATTATATTTTTCATGTCTATCTATTTGTTGTGTTAAGAATAGGGTAATTTTACGGAGGCGATTGAAAATATTGTTCAAACTCGCCTCGATTAGTGGAACATAACCCATTACACAGAGTTCAGCTGCGTCACTCAGGGTGTTGGAGAAACTCAACCACAGCTAACAAATGTCAATACGCTAATCCAAGTTTCTGTGCGAAGCAAATATCACTTACCTTGTCTAAAAGCTTCGGGTTGCTCCGAAATGAGCCAGTGACCAGCATCGACATCAACAAGTCGAAATTTGGGGAAGAATTGTCCAATCAGAGGCAGTACGTCATCCGGCACATATTTGCTCTGTGTACCTCGAACAAACAGAGCGGGCTTCTCGAAACGGACCTCGTTGGGGTTTTTGTAGGGGAAGTCTCCAAGGTTGTCCAATGCCTTACCAAGAACTCCGAGAGGGATGCGGAACTTGCGCGTCTTCTCACCCTCAGGCATATGCATGTTGCCTAAGAGGAACTGTCGGATGGGCAAAGATTCCTCATATTCGCTGAGAATCTTATCGGCCTCGGATTGGCGTGTGACGCCGGCTTCCTGGATCTTCTTCATAGCCCGGACGTATTTGGGGAAATCTCTACTAAGGGAGACATCCACAGGGGCATTATCGACGGCAACGATATCAGATACAAGTTCTGGGGAGCGAAGTGCCAGAGCCATTGAAGTTTTGGCTCCCCTAAGCGACGTCAGTTCCCTTCTCGACCACTTCCAAGTGATAGTGCCTCACATTGAGTGACCAATGAGTGTTGTATGCTTGAGACCATGGCCCTCAATGAACTCGGCTACATCTTGAGCCATGGCGGGATAGTCATGTCGAGTAGCATGAGGCGACTCGCCATGATTTCTAAGATCCTGTGAGATAGCTTGAGTTACAACTGCTCTTTTTGGACTTGTGTGGTGTCGCATACCAAGGCGTATACATATCTTCCCAGATCTCGAGCCAACGCTCTGGTTTGCTGTTAACTCATTGGTAATCATAGTTAATGAGCTAGACTTACTTGCTGATAGCTCTATTGTTCTTCTTGGACCCAAAAAGACCGTGGAGGAAAAGAATAGGAGAGTTTCTCTTGTCTGTTTTGGGCTGTGCAGGCTCATGTAGATCGTATACCAAAGGGCCAACAGACTGGGAATATGGTCTGGAGCTTACAGCTGCAGCCCGGAGACCCTGGCACCCAGCCAATGGGGCTGCAGTCGTGACTACCCGTCGCAAAGAAAGCATGATTCTTATCACAGAAACCAACTTGAAGACGCTGATTAAAGCCAATTAATTATCTAGATCTCAAAATTGCCGCTTTTGGTAAAGCCTCACCGATTTGCATCGGTATACTGCATACTTGCATATCTAATCTCTAAGCACTATGATGTCACCCTAGCTTTTGAACTTCCCAAACCAAATAATTCAACAACACTCAATCTTCCAAACAATAAAAGCAAGCAGACCAAACATAGGAAAATATTCAGCAAAAACTCCAAGACAATGATTGTGGTCTCAGTATTCGATCTCTTAAGACAAACAGCAAGAGGAAACATGTGAAAATGTGAAGAGAGCGTGGAAAGATGTACAAAGGAAATATTCATGGCGATGAACAAAAGATGTACGGAGGAACCGCTTAACTATCCCAGATGGCACCAAAAGCCGGCATGCCGCGTGTCTCGAGACCGTACACGATCTTTTTGGTGATTTTTTCGTTTGCTATGATTATCACAGCTTCGGCCTCGAAACTCTTGGCTAGGTTGTAGCCCATTCGCAGGAGATCTGGCCGGCCCTCGGTTTTCGTATTCCAGATCACCGCGTCTGGAATAGCATCGCGGACTTGACCAACAAGCTCCTTGCCGAAGGTTTCCTCGGGTCGTGGTGTGGACCAAATCAGCTGTGTAGGACATGGCTGCTTGACTATATGTCCCAGTAGCGGTCCAATCCCCGAGCCTGTGGCGATAACCACGACACGGTTAAAGAGAGTTGAGATACGCATCACCCCACATGTCGGAACACCACGCACCCAGATCGTCTTAGGAGGATTCTGGATACAGGAACGCGTCCAATCGCCAGCATTGGAAACTACCAGCGAGTAGCCCTTGGCGTGACGGTTGGCCTGTGGGTTGGGTATCGTTGCAAACGAGTGCCATTCAGTCAATGGTCGCTGAGAGATGCGTGTGAAACTACCATTCACAGGAACGGTATAATCGAAATGCAGTCGGATCGCATGGTCAGAAAGCACTTCAGCTTCGACTGCCACCTTGCGTAAGAAGAACCACGAAGAGGCAATGCTGAGAGTTGCCACCACCAAGAGCCAGAAGTCTGGAGTTTTAACGGCGGCGAGACCGAGATCTTGGTCACGAGGTCGAGAATCATTAATGGCTAGAATCGTGCGGGCCCAAAACATGCCCAGCGACATCCAGCCGGCGAAACGATGGAAACGCTCGAAGAGGTTATGGTAATGCTTCCGGAACGAAGGCCATGCAGTGGCCACCATGGAACAAAGCAGTGCGCATAGAATCCATGATACGACCTGTGTTGCCCAGGAATCGGTCGAATGGCTTTCGCAGAAACCTGCACTGCAGATTGTCCCACGGACCGTCGAAATGACTAGCCATGCAGTGGCACAAATACCTGCTCCAGAGTGCACACCACCCAGATGGTAAATCTTGGCGCATCGAACCCTCACCCAAAGGGGCAGACTCTTTGGAACTGAGCAGAAGACTGTATATAGGATGTTGATGATTGTTTCCTGTCGCACCAGCACTGCGACTGCAAGGTTGATGGCGGTAATGATACCCAACCACTCCGACTTGAGTTGGAGAAAGACCACACATATCAATGCCGCCAAGTTCAGCAATGCGACCAAACTGAAAAGAGTACGATAGACGATGAAGATCCTCCGTCTTAATCCTCTGAGCGGTCGGGGCATTGCCTTATCAGGTATGCCGCGTTCAAGATCCAACTTATCCGACAGAGTTGTCAAAGTGGACATGGAAGATTGAGACTTGAGCTCAACATGAGTGTCTGGAACCTTCTCATTCTCGCATGATTGCGCTGCAACGGTCTCTTTAGTCAAGGCCAGTGCCTTGAGGCTATTTTTGTCGACTTTGCCGTTTGGTGTTGATGGCAATTCGTCCAAGAGGTGGAGGTGTGTCGGGACAGCGTAGTAGGGCTGGTGTTGCTGCATATGCTTCATCGTGGTGGTTACATCGCAGTTGCGTGGGGTGGTGAATCCATGGATCTCTCCGTCGATCAATAGCGCAGCCGCCTGAGACACACCAGGCGCTGATACCAGACATGCGGTCACGCCGTCTAGCTCTACACGGAAACCCTTTATTGAAGTTAGATCGGGAATGGAGCTCAGTTTTACTCTGATACACACCTTGACTTTGACTTGGTCGTCAACTCGGCCGAGAATCTCGATTGAACCATCAGGCCGCCAACGACCGAGGTCTCCAGTGTCGTATATCATCGATCTGGTTTATGTCAGTTTTTGCACATGCAGACTGAAAGAAGCTACTTACCCATCTCTGGCGAATGGGTCTGGCTTGTATTTCTCGGCGGTCTTGCCATCAAGCCCGACATACCCTCGAGATACTCCAAGGCCACCAGCCCACATCACTCCAATGGTACCCATAGGCATTAGCTTGCCTTCGCTGTCGAGGATATATATTCTGTTGTTTGGGGTTGGTCGCCCAATGGACAACTCCTGTTCAACAACGTGCTTCTGCATGGTGTTCACTATTGTCGTTTCGGTTGGTCCGCAGCAGTTCCAATATGTGCCATGCTTTGCCCACAAGTCGGCAAGTCTGCAACAGTTAGTGACAGGCAAAAGAATATGGCTTGAGAAGCTACATACCCTTTTGTGGTGGGCTCTCCGGCTGTGGCAACAGTTTTTATTCTAGGAAACTGTGTTGGGTGGTATTTAGAAAGAATCGTTGGTGTGCAAATGAGTACATCGATCTATTTTGGAATAAGTTTGTGAAAATGTGTCGAGTAACGGGATTACCAACCTGTTGAAGAACTCGTTCCCAATTGGAACCTCGAAGTACGAGGGTGCCCCCGTTGCAGAGACAAACAAAGATTTCCCATGCAGCTATTTCGAGTCAGCATGAGAAACGATACAGACAAAGAAACCTACCCATGTCAAAGCTGATATTGAGGACCGACCCAACGGAGGTGCCCGCTCCCACACCCAGGTTACCGGGAGATAGGCACACGAGATTGGTGACATTCTTATGGGTGACGTCGACTCCTTTGGGCTCTCCTGTTGTCCCTAGGATACTTTTAGACGAATCGACGATATATTTCGAATTGAGGAGCTGACATACCGGATGTGTATATCACATAGCAGCCGCCTTCTGGCCTTGAAAGATCGACATGAACGTCCTTTTCAAGAGGTGAGGTCGCTACTTCATCAATAATCACAACAGTGTGGCTGTGATGCTGGGAGGTGACGCGGTGCTTTGTTGAAGTCAAACAAAGAACTACACCACCCTTTGACTGCTCAAGCACTCGACGGATGGTTTTATCAGGAGTAACCCCACCGTCGAGAGGAACATATTGAGCGCCGCATGATAGGATTGCCAGGATACCAACAACCATATCAATTCCCCTCTTAGCAATAAGAGGAACTCTCGAGTCAGGAAGAACACCTTGAGCAATGAGATATGCCGCCAGTTCTTGTGCTCGGTTCGCAAGTTGACTATATGTCAACTCCTTCTGGGAATCTGTGAGGTTACGGAGAGCTGTGGCATCTGGGAAATTTCTAGCATGGTGATAAAATGCTGAAGTGACCGTCGGGAACGGAATATCGACACAATCGCCTTGGCCGAGACCAAGGACAGAGTCGTGTAGGACATAGTCCTGTGCCATATTCGCCATGGTAATTGTGAGGGGGAACTCCTCTGAGCGTGAGGAAGAGACGAGAGAAGACAATGGGGATTGTTGCTGTCTGATGTTGACCGTTGAGTTGACCCTGAGATAATGGGAACAACTTATATAGGTTTGCATGGCGTGGCGGCAGTGGCAATCCGCCCTGAGAACGATGTTTCATTCTATCTATTACAATATCGATACCAATTACTGCCGGTTTCTTGTCTATTGAACGTCTTTCGGCCTGTCTCAACGGATTGACGTCGTTGGGAGATATGGAAGCTGCCCTGATATCCACAGCAACTTCGGTTGCAGTTCACACCACAGAGGGATAGCGGACCCAAACTGCCATAATAGCTTCTGCATTCCTCACACACCCGCCCGGGGGTTCTGGTTATACGGAGCCGGCCCCGGTGTACGGAGAATGTGGACGGAGCATCGCAGCCGGGTCAGTCACAGAGGAATGTGACGCCGATGAGACATGCGTTCACCAGGGAAACCCGGCTCAAGGGGCCGCTACTTACCATCAACTAAGGAATCACCTTTTTCTCAAGGAACGACTTCTGGGGTATTCTCTATATGTTACCTTGCAAACCCGATGTGATGGATCTTGTCCGGAGCTACACTACACCCTTGAAACCGGGACCCGTCAATCTAAAGTGGCAGTGGACCCTTGTTTAAAGCCATCGAATATGACGGGCCATGTCTTGGAGGTCCATTTTCGCCCTGAATTGCAGGGCGTGTGAAGATACTATCGTGTATCCACCACATGTGGCTTCCCGATGGAGCCAAGGGCGTCTTTGAAGATTCTGCTACCGGCTCAACGCAATTCAGTATGCTGTATGGCGCGTCTTTGGACTATCAAGATAACCCTGGTCAAACTTCAATAACTGATCTATCACTGCCTGCCTCGACGTCTCCTTTCGTCGCCTGATCACGCATTTAATTGCTTTGACCTACGCCGCACTATCTATGATGTAGGGAAGTGGTCCATCGTTTCTAAGCATCGTTGAATGAGCGCAGATGCTACAATGTCTATCATCTCAATAGACCGAGTTACTTGAAGCCCTTTCCGGGTCCTCACTGACACAAGAATTCGAATCTTTATCGGAGCAGGACGAAACCCTTGCTTGTTAGGCCAGCTGTAAACCGGTCCACGTGTACTTGGCGTCTTTCTAATATCCCTCGATATTCTGTATAAGTATCAAGGATACCTGTATTATGCAAGCAGATGCGTAAGGACTGCGCCATTGTTCGAACAGCCTGTGTCGTGATATGGCAGCTATTTGGACGCTGAGGGGTTTCCCTACAAATGTTTGGGCTTCTGATGAAGGCAACGCTCTTTCTAAATGTCAACTCTGTCAACATAAGAGCTGAAACGAACAAGTGTGGCCCTGCATGCATCACCACGTGCTAGCCTCACTTTCCTCGAGGTGAACCTTGGTCTCATCCCTAGAACGGGAAGTCCTCAACGGCTCACGTTTGCCTTGTTCGAGTCTTGGGTAAGCTTATACTGTGATACATGCATATGCTGCAGGTCTGCAGCATTGACTCCCTCAACATACCGCGGAAGGCATACGGTTCGTGACGCTAATCTCAAGGGAAGAGTATCATCTTGTGGGTTGGTCTGCGACATGTTTAAGGATGGAAAGGTAAGTATTGGAGGAAATTATTGCTGCTACAGAGCTGCTCGCGACTCCAGAGACTATTGTCAAACAACCGCTCAGGGAGATTATGTGCCGAGGCCTTTGCCACGGTAGTCTCAGTTCACTTGTCTGAACTTTGCTTTGTTCATGGCTAATTGAATGCAGCTGATGATGCGTGCCATAATGACGAAGTTGAGAGGAACCCGAATTGCTTTCTTTCTTTTGGGGTACCTCGGAGAAAGCAACAAGTCTTGAAGCTTGCCTTGAGCAAAGACGGACTGCATAAGTTCAAAAGTCACACAAGGCTGATAAATGCCTTTTTTTCTTTTTCTTTTTTGCTTCATACCTTCTCTGGTAAAGTTCTCGCCATATCAGTTTCGAGATGATACATACCAATGCATGGCTGTCAACGTTCCCTTCCGCATCCCTCTTAACGGGCTTAAATGAAATAAAGCTTAATCTCTATATCCCTTTGTTCTCTCGCTTGTTGGTTCATCCTATCGGATGCTTGCCCAGTGTCCATCCAGTGTTGGGTGCAGTGAGACAAAGCAGGCGTTGGCGTTTGAACGGACCGTTTTCCGCAGAGCACTGACGGCGAACGGCACGGTAGTTGCCAGGCTAATAGGCAGATCATCAGAAGGGCAACAATGTGAAAGTGATTACTGAGCCGCAGGTCCCAGATCCGTCTCTTTTCGGCCCATCTTTGCCACGCGCCTCGGCTTGTTGAACTGATCCGACGCTCAGGAATGAGCAGATCTTGTCTCAGACTCGGTACCATCTTTCTAGAAACAGAGCTGATGGATGGAACGCTGTCGTCTTGGGGTAGGTGGATTCTGCTGTTAGTGTATTCTTGCACAGGAAAACAGTAACCGGGTGTACCTTTCCCGCTGGAGGCATGCTCAGCTGAACAGTTCAAGGTTTCTTAATCATATGATACTACTGTCATCATCATTATCAGATAATTCTGAGATAGCTGGCATGGCGATATCAGTCTACCTTTAGCCGTCAAGTGCCATGGCCTGTAAAGTCGTCGTCAGCCTCGAAGTCTCTGGCCTGAGAGTTGAAACGCAACCGCCAGCTCTACATGGGCTTTGAGCATACCTTAGTTGGCATGTAAGTTATACCATAGATTCGATAACTCGCACCTTGAAGGCAAGTGGCTTCTTTTCTCAATCCTCTTTTGGGTACTCGCAGTTGTCCAGTGTCTGCGCTTGCGCTTGCAACCCATGACATGTCTTGGCCTGAAGACCGATCCATATCGGCTGTGGAAGATACGACGAATATCGCGCATGAGAATGAAGATTGTTTCCTCACCCAGGACAAGAATAAAGAGCTATGCAGCTAGGGAGCTCTGAGTGTCAGTCAAGTCCCCACCTCCCATTCATGCGGTCTCAGTTTATGACCTGAACGTCGGGACCATTCGTTCGTTCCTTGGCTCTTGGTTGATTACGTTCTCCCTTGGGTCACTTATCAATATGATAGGTTGTTGCCAATGTCTCACTCGTCCTGTCACTCTGCCAGTACCGCGGTTGCGGGTTGGTGATGTGCATCTGTGTTGGGGAACCAGGATTATATACGAATAAGGGCGAGAGATCTGCATAAACAAGTTACAAGTCACCGAGTCCTCGGCCGAGGGATGTGATATCCCCTGTCAAGTCGACGAGCTATCGAAGCCAGGCCAAGCTAGGCTAGAGGTGTCAGTTGTACTGTACATATGGATACTGATTCACTGAGTGCAGGATCTGAGACCCTTTGAGCGAGACTTATAACAGGGATGTACAGTTGATTTCGGCTGATCTGATCGATGAGTGTGACGGAAAAAGCAAAACAAAGGTGGCTTCAAAAAGGGAAGGGGTTTGGCCGATCAGTCAAAGGAAAGAAAAAAAAAAACTCGAGACATTTCTCAGCTTGATCAAACATGAGACTGTCTTTCAAATTTCTTCTACAATCGAGACCTTTCTATGCATTCAGTAATTGGTACCTGAATTGTCTTTGTACGAGAATTGAGCCGGCCATCAATGTTTCTAGGCGCATACCAGCTCGACTACCCTGCAATGGAAGAGTTGAGAATTTTGAGGTCTAGATGATGGCTATGACACCTGAAAGATTGTAAATCTACTCACTGATTCGCGTCTCGATTTCAAACTTTACAGTAAAATAGAGAGCATGTCGGTATTTAGCCCGAGGAATTTATCTGTCCATATCTTTCTTGAATAATGTTGCAACTTTAACAAATAGATGTTGAGATACTCAGTCACGATTCATGGAATACCGATGAAACCGTAGAACATAAAGTGAACACTTCTTTCTAGAGGCACGTCTATACCAGCTGTTCTTACTCATCTGCCAAGAAGACGGTCTGTTAGGTTGTTTTAAATTCAATGCAGCACTATCTCTAGTGCCATTGTAAAATACATATCGGGTATTGATAAAGTTGATGCTTGCTAACTACAGAATTAAATCACACTCTCAGCTTCTTCATCGCGGCTGCCAGAGTATCTGCAGACCTCCTCGCCATATCAGACTTCTTACCTAAAATCCATAGCCCTTTTATACAGTCCTGCGCTCGACGCACACTCTCCTGAAGGTCATGTCCAGTAGTTGCTGGAGCCGCTATGCCGTACTCTATAGAGTCCTTGGCTTCTTGTATGAAGATCATGGCTGCCTTGGCAAAGGCTCTGATAAGGAGAATAGTCCAAGGCTCTGTAAGAATTGTCGCCTCGCTGACCGCATGGTGGAAGTGCGACATTTGAGGTGCGGTTAGACTGGTCAGGTTGTGGTCAGGGGTCGACACCTTGGCCAGTTCAGACAACTCTTTGGCGCTCGATTCACGTATCTTTGTCACCATCTTGCTGGACAGTCGACCATGAGATGCGTTTGCCTCACCCAGATCGTTCTCGTCCACATACTCGATGAGATCGGCGAGCATAAGAGCACCGAGATTCCAATGAGCTGAAATGCAAACGAACCAGCTTTGTAAGCGGCCTGGGACTGATTCGTAGTCAAGGAGCAGTTCCTTAAAGAAAGCACCATGTGTCATATTCCAGTATCGATACAGTGAGCTGGTGCTTTTGATGAGCTCCTCAACCTTTTCTCCACGACCTCCCCTCCTCAAAATGTTTTGCAGATAGGATACATGGCGAAAGAGGAGGACCTTGACTGGCGCTGACTTGGTGACAGCTTCAGCAGCCGATTCATATGAGCAAGGCCAGTGTACGGCGCGGTACATGTGCGGCTGTTCTAGACTGTCCTGAATAAACAGAGGCACATTCCACCGCCCGTTTGTTGTTGCGTCAAGATCGTCGTCTGCATCGTCATGCTGGCTATCTGCATCGGCGACAACAACTGGACGCTCACTCATCGATGAGGAAACAGTGTCCAGCATGACTGCGAGCCAGTAGAGCAGCCCAACAGTGCCACGATCTTCTGGGTTCATCATGGATAGCGCGTCGCTATTCTTAGGGCTTGTAAGAGGTCCAGTAACACCGCGTCGCCCCGAATCAAAGCGAAATTTAAGAGCATGCATCTTTCGTGCAGCTCTCTCCATAAACACTGGCAGGCCATCTCGTGAGATAATATCACCGAGTTCGGTGTTCAAAGACTTCATGTCAACTTCTGGATGTGAAGAAGACAATGTATTGGGGTTTCTGGTTGCATCATCGGGTTCATTGTCATGAGTCCAAGGCTTTTGCGTCAGACCAAATATTAACTCGGCTGTAGCTACCCGATATGATTCAACCTCGGCAACATCTTGGAGAGCCCTTTTTGCTTGTTCCCAGAGGTTCCGTTGAATATTTCGATCAAAATCTTCGGTGATGTCGTCGAGTATATCCTCCGGTGTCTCATCATCAGCCGGAAAGCGCTGTCGTTGCCGGCGACTGCCCTGGGCCCACTGTGTAGCAAAGGCCATGATCGATAGCTGGAATGCTTTTGCAGCAGCTTTATCCTCAGAACGAGTTAGTCGGGTGAGTTTCGATGTTGATATTGCATGATCAAGATTGATTGTGCGACGGTAGATGCGATTTGACCATGACGACCCCCACTCGGTAGGAGCATAACTGCCTCCAGCAACGTAACCAGGTGCCCGGTAAGGGCAAGTTACTTCAGTCAGCCAGCAAGAAAGATTGTGTTCCAGGACATCATGGTATATTTGTAAAAGGTTTGTGGATATGAACTGGTTATTGAAGCTTGTTATCATAGTCTGATCAACCGAGAACGGAGACAGTGAGTTTACGCCTCGGTCAGTCCATATTGACGATGTTCGACGGCGTTTTGCTCTTGTCGACTCATCCCCACTCCAGGCCTCGTCAAGAGGAGAGTGCGAATCTTTTGTTAAAGGTCGCGAGACAGTTGATGAATTGTTGTACAGATTGGATGGGTGTGGACCTTGTGAGCGGGAATAGGGCAAGTTCTTCGCTGTATTATTGTGATGGTGAAACGGGTACACATTGCTTGGTCTAGGGGATGTTTGGGCCACGGTCGAGGTTGATCTGGCCCAGGCTGTCGCGGAAGGCTGTGATACTGCATGCAATCCAGGTAAGTGAGGTCCTGGGGCCCTCACATTGTGCTGTTGGAAGACATTCTGTGCCGTGGCATCTGTTCGTCTTGGCCCAGGTACAAAGCTCTTATCAAAGGTTGCGAATGAGCCTACATTGGGCTCAACCCTCTGTCGTTTCACTGGAGCATCAGTAGGTTCGCCAAACGAGCCTGACGATTGTCGAGGCGGAGGTGGCGGCGGAGGAGCAGCCGTAACAGCACTCAGGATAGACGCAGCTTGTATCTGCGACCAAGCCCAACTCATAGTGCATGTCTTCCTTGTCTTGGTACAATAGGAGCAAGACTCATGGCCACTTTCAGAAGCTGACACCAAAGATCCTGCTGTTATTTATTCAATGAGCATATATCAGAAGGCAACTCGACTTCACCTGATCACATACCAAGCCTTTCGCTGTTATTCGTGTTGGGACATGTTGGGGAGCCGGAACCGAGAAGGGGCGGCGCATCGCAAGCTCGCTTTGACCTTCGGCATTGGTCGCAGGCGTAATGACTACGCTTCATGGTATCACGCGATTTGTTCGTTCAGAGGTTGAATATAAAAGAACATTTAGTAAAAGAGGAGACAGCAGCGGTTAATACAATTATTTGATTATACGGTTCGAAATGTGGAGGTGTCCCCAAATGTTAGAGACATGCTCCTGCTACAGCGAGTGAGTTGCTTGAAATCCTAGCGTGGGTAAAGGAGCTATACCCCACTAATAGAAAGACATCCGCTTCCCCGACACTAAGGATAGTACGGCAGACTATAGGGGTTACTAGATTAAAGGTTTTTATATAAGATGAAGTAGATTTCTTAAGACTATTTATCTAACTTAGTTACTATTTTTTAAAACCATATATACC
>QGED01000235.1:0-10011 GCA_004367475.1 Fusarium camptoceras | reverse complement strand
ACTGAACTGAACTGAACTGAACCTTACGCCTACTTGATCCCTGCGTGGCGATCCATCAACCGGGCCTCAAAGTAGCCCGAACTACCGAAACCAACAGGGCTGAATCAGAAATAGAGTCCAGCCAAGAAAACTAGTAACAAGAAAACGAGACCCCTTAATAATGACATCCATACAAACTTCCTCATCGTGGGGGGGGGGGGGTGCTGTATTACTGTACAAACACCATCCAAGTCATTCGTTTTCGTGTCGGCGGCAAAATTAATCTTCACTCTCCGAAGTCTGCCCATGCCACAGACCCTTGAGTTTGTCCTTGACGTTCTCCCATCCAAGTCGCCAATCACTCCTCTTGCTCACTTCCCCATCGCCAACACCGATGCTTAAGTCAGACACGTTCTGGTGACGGTGGATTGGGGAGTCAGTTCCCCAGGGGAAGTTGAGGTCTGAGGACAACACCTCAGATGGAGCTACTTTGTCCGTCGGGGTAGGGTGGTCACCCCATACCGAACCCGGCATCCCTGTCTGGACAGTAGTGACCGTCTTGAATGTCGTGAGCGACCCGTGAGTGTTTGTCTCTGTGTCTATATAAATTAGTGAAGCCCAATTAGTTGCTTGAAGTGTCGCAAACCTTCCACGCCGAACGTGTTAGTCATGTTCGACCAGTGCGCCGTGCTGTAGCTCGATATTGGGCTTGTGGTGTTGCAAGTGATTGGGGTGCGATACGAAGCCGTGGGCGCTGGGGAGTATGGCCATGATGAAGCCGTGCCGCTGGTTGCGGTCAAGCAGTCAGTGCTGACTGAACCCATTGATGATGACAACACATGTGAGGGATAACGCAGTGAATCTGTGCAGGTTGATGACGTTGTGGACGAGACTTCGCAGGGAGTTGTCGCACCTGCTGAACCATCGGAGGTATACCTGGTGGTAAGGGTGCCAACTGCTGAAGATGTCGCCTGCGAGAGCGTTGAGTTAATCATAGGGAGCGTTGTTGAGCCAGAGCTCTCAGAGCTGGTTGAGATTCCCTTTGCACTACCGGTGGTAAGAAAGGTGCTAGATACTTCGGACCAGGATGGTGTTGTCTCTGAAGAATGCGCAGATACCAAGGTAGTATTCACCCATGTTGAGGTAGTCGAAGTGATTGCGGCATCAGATACACGAGATGGATTTCCTCCCCTCAGAGTGGTAGTCAAAAACAAAGTTGTGGTACTAGTGTATGAGACAGATGATGAAGAATCGCTTGTCAAGTTCTGGAAACGACGCTGGGATGTACTTGGCTGTGCCAAAGTAGTAGTGAAGAATAGCGTTGTAGTACGAGTATATGAAGTTGAATATGAGACCTTACTACTAAAGTTGCCATCAAATGATTGAGAAGCAGTTGGCTCTGCTAGAGTAGTAGTAAGAGATAGCGTTGTGGTACGAGTGTACGTGGTTGACACCGGAGCCTCGCTACTTAGGTTACCAAAGGTGATTCGAGGCAAACCGTTTGTTGTCACGGGGTTCGACTTGCCCGAAAGACTCCAAGTCGACCATGTTGTCCATGGCTCAGGGTCAGGAGTCCACGAAGGAATAGACGACAACGTGACAGCGGCCGTAGTAGTCGAGTTGGAGCTGGGGAAAGGGGGTGCATTTATGCTCACAGAAGTAGAGGATCCCGATACAGTACCATGTTGGGTGGTATTGGATGTATGGTACTTCGGCTCGATCGTCGAAGCCAAAGTCCTATAAGGTGTTGAGAAATTTCCCGGGGTACTGACAATGGTAGGATGAGCCCCCGTGCCAGTTGGCGGAATTGGGACACCGGTGCCTGCCACTGTCGTGTTTGACGGGAAGGGAAAAGGTGGTGTGCTGTTCAAAGATATAGAAACAGCACTGCTCGACCAAAAGATAGCAGAAGTTGGAGTGATGATTGATACTGGGATATTGGTGAATGTTTGGGTCGAGACACTGCCAGATATCGTGACGAGCTCAGTATGCTCTGAAGTTGGGGACAGGGATGTAATGACCGCCGTTCCGTTCGAGCCTGGAGTGGCACCACTCATACTCGATTGAGTAGTGACATGAGAGGTAGTTGTTCTAACAGTGGACTTGGCAGGCCCCTGAACTGTGTTGGTAGTGTTCCATGAAGGGTAAGTAGTGAAAGCCGTCTTGGAAGAAATCGCATCAAAAGACGTGGGGAAGTACGTTGTGGAAACTATGGTCGAAGTTGAGTTTACATACGGCGCAGTGCTATTGAAGCCTGAGCTAGCTGCAGTCAACGTGGTGCGTCGTCCCGAAGAGCCCACGATCTCAGCGGATTGAGTCAGGGGCACTGAAGATGCCATTGAAAGCCAATCAGTGGTCGTGTTGATCGGGAATGGTAAATGAGTAGGTTGCCTCGTGATGATGGAAGTGCTGATCTCCGAAAGGTTGCTGACAGATGTAGACCAAGAACCAACTGAACTCGTCTCCGATTCCAAGGTTTTGGAAAAGTCGTAGCCACTACTGCTATGAGCCGCTGTTACCTCAACAGATGATGTCAAACCCGTTGGCCCAAGACTAGTCGTGATGGTTGAAGTCCACGTGGACATGACCACGGTTACGTTCTGGGAAAGTGATGGGGTTGAGGTAGTCATCACAGTAGGTGGAGTCATTGGTGTGGTAACAATCGAAAACGAAAAGCTCGTGAAAGAGACTGGAGGCAGACCCAGAGTAGTTTGTGAATCGACTATTGTTGAAGTGGACCAGTCAAGAAACGAGCCTGTCTCTTGGAAAGATGATACCGACTCAAGCGTCGCTGAAGTGTTGAAAGGCGAAAGGGAAGAAGTCGAATAGTGTGTTGAGGCAGAGCTACTGGCCATCCCTGTAGCGTTGCCAGCCGGAGGAATACCACCAGGAATGATAGTTATGACCGAGCTCTCAGAGTTTGTTGTAACTGCGACCGAGCTTGCGACTACGTTCGATGTCGCATTGACAGGCAAAGCGCTGGGTGCAACAAGAGTATTTGAAGAAGTTTGAATGGGAACTGCGGAAACATCCGAATCAGATCCCATAAGGCTTCTGCTCAGCGTAGAAGTGGAAGTGAAGAAAGTAGAAAGAATGGTAGTAGACGGCACGAATGTAGTCAAAGAAGACCCTGCGTCTGTGAAGTTACCAGGTGAGGCTGCAGTAACTGAGACAACTGTCGTAGAAACCTCTCCGGCCCCAGCACCCGACAGGCCATCAGATGAGTTGGATAATCCGCCGGAGGTAGTGACAGTATCAAGCGTCGTCAGATAAGTTGTAGTAGTAACAACGATAGTTTCATTGAGAACCCCGCTAGTGTCAAAAGATGTCTTTTGCATGGACTCGGAAACTGAAACTTCAGTGATAGCGCTTTCAGATGTGATTGTTATGAATGAACCAGAAGCTAGGCTGGAAAACGAAGGATTCTCTTCCGAGACAGTGACTGTCGTCGTGCCCTGAGTTGGAGTTTGGGACGAGTCCTCGCCTGGGATGGCCATGCTTTCTTTCGTCTGTTCCAGAGAAACCGGCACAGTGAGTGATGAGACTTTTGATGTGAGCCCGGATGAGGTATCAAGACTCGAAGTACCATCAATCGGAGTGAGGTATGTAGTAGACGACGGTACCAGTTCGGTAGATTCCGCCATGTTTGTGGCTGTCACAGTGGTGTTGAGAACTTTGGTTGTAGTCATAGTCAAGGTAGTCACTCCTGAGTTCTCCGAAAATGATGATGCAACAACCTCTGAGAGCGACTGGGTTTGAACACCGGACGAAATGCTATCTGTCGCGATGATAGTTCCACTCTCAGCAGTAGTAGAAGAATGGGTACTGGTAGAGGAAGTGCCGTTGCTCCATGTAGCAGACAACTGACCATCCGAAGTTGTCAGGATACCATCGCCAGAAGTTTCAGTCACACGAGATGATGCCGGAGCTGTGGTACCAACAGCGGTCAGGGCCTCGGAGCTGGATGTGCTACCAGCCTTTGCACTCGAAGCAGCAGACGGCACAGCGGTGTTAGTATCCACAACAGAGGATAAAGGAAGTGAAGAAATGGTGTGAGAAACAGAATAGTTTCCAGAGAATGCATGTGGCTCAGATGTCATGGCAGCTCTGGATGAACCAGTCTCGATATCTGTTGCAGTGACCTCCTTGGAAGAAGGATCTAGAAGCGTGAGCTTGGTGAAGAATACGTGAAACTGTGCGCTTACCAGAGGTAGTCTCAACTGGAACAACGGGTCTTCCAGTGTAGTAAGGAGGAGGGGGGCCATAACCATTGTCAGGCTCTTCATCAGCCTGGCGAGCTTCAATGAGGCGGTTGCCGCGCACGACATGGTAACGACCTGGATGCTGTCGCCGAGCAAGGCCAGCAGCATTACCAAGAAGGCAAGAAAGCAACAGGAATACTGACAGGGCGGCAATCAAAGAAATCTTTGGTGCCCTCATGGTGAAGTCACGAGAATACTATGCTGTTAGCATCAGTATAGAGTATCGTCCACCCGTACCTTAGAGACGCACAGAATCAAAGAGACTTACCAAGCGAGTCTAACGCGTGAAAATTAGTTGGAATAAGTCTTGACGGTGTTAAACGAGTGTGTGAGTCGGGCATAAAGTAAGGTATACTGATAAACGAGTGGTGGTCGACTCCTGTGAGGATATTCCTTTGCTACTTTCCTGCGATGTTGAGGAGAACGCAGGAATGAGTTGCGCGATGGAGCGAGAGAGATCCTAGTCGCCGTGGAAAGGAGGAGAAAGAGAAAGAAGTTCTAGGCGCGCGTAAGGAAGTGAGTGCGTAGGCCGAATGATAAACAGCAGAAGAGATGCGAGATGCTCACTGGCACCAGCTGTCACGCAGACCTTGCCAGTGTCAAGCAAAGGGGCATCAAATCTTGGTCCCTTATAGGCACAGGCACAGGCACAGACACAGGCACATCGAACAACTGGCACCGAATCGAATCTTAAGCTCACTCCCGAGAGCCTGCCACAGCATGAGCGTACAAATTGCATTTGCAAATCGAAAGGGTTACAGATATCTGGCCCGGGATCTTTGCATTGGTAGATCTGGAGGCCTTTCCTCATCTTGACCCATACCCGGTGGAACGGCGATACTCTCGGCTGTGTAAAGCTTCGTCTTCGATCCTACCGTTGTATGTTTGCTTTCCATCTCATCTGGTGGACGCACTTGGGCCGACGTATTGTCCTGCCTTCATACCATGACAATGGTCATACACAACCAACTGCACATGCAGCCTCGAAGGTTATGGACTCTGTTCCTTTTGGACCTTCGGGGAATAAAATACATCTTTGTTTCTTAGGTCGCTTACCTGCAGGAGTCGAATTGCCCCTTTCGCTTCATCAAGCAGTGATTGTTCTTATCTGCCATCTCACAGATCATCCTTCATCTCCCATGGCGTTTCTTCCCTGGAAAGTGGAACAAAGCAGGACACTCTGACGCAATTGCTCGCTTGAGTATTGAAAGCCTATTCCTGCCTAGAGTTCAAGATGCGTCGGTACTCGGTAGCAAACTACTTGGCAGTTGTATTTCCCTTCGAGAAGACTGCATGCCGACTCCTTATAACAGTCGTACATGATGAATGGGGTAAGCTGCCCTCTCACCGGCATAGCTCAGTCTAAATCTGGGTTGTGTCCGTAGAGATCCTGTCCGGCAATACCTCAACCGCTCAAATAATGAAACGCGAAGCATGTCAAATCTTCAGCCGTTGGTCTCAACGGTTTGTTTGTCGAAGGTTTCACAATCCAGGGCCTAGAATATCAGAAGCGATATACTATCTCGGAGGTGTAGTACTTGTAGCAAGCTTCGGCAACGAGGCGAAATGCAGCTTGCCGTCGGGTTGCATGAGGAACGCAGCCTCCCATGATGGGTCTGACTTCCGTTGGTTTATATATGACCCTGAAAGACTTTTGGTATTTGTTTATTAAATGCCAGAACTGCCAATCCTGGATCCAATGTGCTAAAACTCGAGACCAATGATGTGTTACGGGGTGCCATTAAATTGGGGATGGTTCTCACAGCCTACCTGTGTCCGACTTGGCCGAGTATATAATATCAAGGCAGTGAGGTGATCATCGGCGTATTGATTCTTGCTAAGTAACCATCTCGGATCACGAACAGATTACCAAGTCATGCACGGCTTCAACATGCAAAAAAAAAAAACCACAAATCAGGAGAATGTTGCGAGGCATGTGTTGACATTGCAATGAGACAAAGCGAGACGGGGAAAGTTTTGTGGAAGAAGAGAAATCGAGACAACGGAAATAGTGCTTTATCTCATTGACAATTCCTTCCTATAATATTGAGTCGGCTACCAGAGTCTCCCCTCGCCTGTCTTCCATTTGCGAGAAATGCGCTTCCTGGAGCAGGAGTAATAGCAGCCCTTATTCTTTCCCAAACTTGACGTAACAGCAAAATAAAAGCAAATCTGTATTACTTAATACCTACCCATGTTTTGTTCAACATGTTTCGCAGATGGCAGGTGTTGCGTGGTCTTGAGGCTTAGAGTGTTACGAAGATCAAGTGTCTACTCGGCCTTTTCAGCGGTTTCACGCAGAGTTGGGGCGGTCCCATCAGTCATTGAGGTATCCTTGTCCTCGATATCAGCAGCCCAAAGAGCAGCACCGACTAATCGATGTTAGCTCCTGCGTATAGTACTAACGCATGTGTGACTCACCTGTATTGCTGAACGTGAAGAACATTGAAGCAACTGGAACCATCTCGAGGAGCGTAGCAACTAGTCCGAATCTAGAAAACTTTGGTCAGCCAAATTCATATTGTAACGTCTGGCTAGAAAGTAGACGCCTGAAAATTAGGTAGTAGCTCAACAGGTTACGCACGCAGTGTAAGGACCAACGTTCTTGGTAAGCCAGTCCTCCCTCTTGGCTTGCGACCATCGCTTCAGCTGGAAGTACTAGAGCAACGTTAGCATGGTTGCGAAGTCTGTTGATGGATTATACTTACTCGGCCATGAACTCCCTTGCCTCGAGTGCGGCCTAGAATGGATTAGTACATCTACATATATCTGAGTACACAATTCCCACCTTGAACAAGAATGAAGATCACTGTGCCAACAACCGGGATGGCGTTGAGAGGCAAGTACATGATATACCTAATGATTGCCTTGGGGCTGAACTTCTCGAAGGGACTCTTGATAATTTTGCCTAGTTTCTGCATCGGGTCTGCTCCCGACTTGACCTCACGCCCCTCGCTGACAATTTTGGTGTCTCCACGAGCGAGAAGGGTGCCGTCAAAGACATCTAGCAGCGCATCTTGGAGAAGATATGAACGAGACACGAGGTTGATGATGGTAGTGCTTTCGTTAAGAACCAGAAGAACAGTTGTGAAAGGTGCAATAGGGCCGTTGACGAAGAACAGGACGGCGAGCTGTGGCAAGTATGTGAAGAAGAACATGCCACCAATAACACCAGTAGATAGGAGTATCAGAGGACCGAGCTTAGAGACGAAAGGTTTCCAGAGCGAGCGGTGGGAGAGGAAGTAGAAGATACCCTGTTAAAGCCACGATGTGTTAGCGAGTGATGATCGTGGAGCTTGATTGCTTGTCTTTTTCGTACCTTAATGGGGTAGAGATAGGATCTACTCTTGGCAGCATTCGCGACATGGTCCCGGGCCTGGGCATAGTCCTCCTTGCTAGTTGAAGGTGTTAGCTTGAGGGACGTATAGGAGACAGTCGTCGTATCAGCCTTACAAGACCTCTTGGGCTTTTTCGTTTACAGTGTCGACGACTCTGTTACGCTGGGAAGCTTGCTGCTGATGATCAGCTCCCGAAGCTTCAGCTGTGTCGGCCATGATGCAGTGTCAAGATGAAGGGCTGCAGTAATGGAGGTAGGTTTGTTGGGACCAAGCAAATCTGATGTTGTAGAATGAAGAATACCTAATTTACCTCTGGGTGCTTTGCTTTGTTCTTATCACGATGGCGAGGCTGGCAATCACAAGCTTTCCATTCCAAGCTCAAGGGAGGAACGAAGCTCCCATCGATGTCGTCATTACTACCTACCTACCTGTGCAGGTAGGTAACTAGGTAGGTACCTAGGTAGGTGCTCCGTAGGTACGTAGTATTGACCCTAAGGGGATAGTGGGGCTACGTTAAATCGCCAATCCATCAAGCAATAGGTACCTCCTCTTTGAGCAAGTGATGATGAGTCTGTTACGCTGCTTGACAGCTTTTGATATAACAATTTCATCAATGCCAGGTCTTCAAAGTTACTCAAGCATTCTGCCAAGGAAAACCATGCGCTTCCCACCATGTTCTAGGTCGCTCTCTCAGCATTAGGCTGAACTTCTAAGGTCACCCGCTACAACGTCAACTTGCAGATCGCCGGACAAAACATCCCATTAGACCCAACTCTACTCGGCCGGGGAAGAGCTCATGACCCACCATCGGTCCCCAACTGCTGGGAGCACATATAAGACTTCGGCCAACTGACGTCTGTCTTGAGCTGTAAGCCGATCGACCTTGAAACAAAGCAGATCAGTTTCATATTTGCCTTATAAGCCCTACAAACCCTTCTGAAAAAGCCTTTTGTCACTGATGTGCTTGTGGTAGGTCATGTCGCGTGAGCCTCGTTGCCCCTATTCTCCAATTGCATGGTAACGAATTGCTGATCACACCCCGAAGGATGAAAGGTATGCGTCACAGGAGACCATGCTTATAACATCATGTCGAGCCCAAAGTTGACGAAAACCTCATCTAGACAATAGCAATCCGAACACGTTCTCCATAGTCCCCAATCCACTGTGACGAATGCATACATTGACACCACAGCCATGGCTCAACGATACATCTCGAACAACCTCCCTGCTCAGAGTCTTGGCTCAGATCCCAAAGAACTACTAAATTATGCTCTTGAGCTTGTCGTCAGGCACACGCCGCCTCGCGAAGTTTACCATGAACGTCACCTTGGTGGACTATTCACCGGGTACACTGGTCTTGCCTATTTGTTTCTTCAACTGTCAGAACTGTATCCAGAACTGCGGATATCTGGCAAGAAGCTGATGTCATGGGCGGAACAATATCTTGACGGAGACCGGGGGAAACTTGTCTTGGAGAAGGGTAATTGCGGCATCTCATCTGAAAAGATGTCCTTCCAGGCAGTGAGAGCATGCGTGACAAAGGACGAAGATCACTTGATCGAGTTCCTCAGCAATATTCCAGTTCTGCTTGGTCCATACACGAGCCCACAGGAAGATGCTTTCCCTTCAGAGATACCATACGGAAGAGCAGGTACGTTGTACTTACTGCGTATGGTCAGACACTGGATGCCAATGAGTGAAACTCTCATCGAATCTCCTCTAAGACGACTGACAGAAAGGATTATGTCCACCGATGATGATGGACGAGGCAACTGGGAGTGGCATGGGAAACGATACTTTGGTGCAGCGCATGGTGATATTGGTATAATCACGCAGGTCGTTCTTTCCAATCCATCGCTTGCTCCGCAACTCGCCCAACGACTGGAGAAGCTACTCGAGCTTCAACTATCAGATGGTAACTGGCCATCAAGCGCGCGGAGTCTCAAGGAAGGCAAAACTGCAAGCTTGATCCAGTGGTGCCATGGTGCCCCTGGGTTCCTGTACTCTCTTCAGTCCTTGCGCCCTTACTTCCCCGAACTTCAAGACCGAATTGACTGTGCTATTGAAAGGGGGCAGGGCACAACCTGGAGACATGGACTACTCATCAAGGAGCCCAGCTTGTGCCATGGAATCTTTGGGAACGCATTGTACGTTTATCCTACATTTGATCTAATCATCTGGTGGTCTTTGAGACCTTAGCTTTGGCTGACCTCTGCATAGGGTACTCCCCAAAGGACCCAAACGACAACATTTCCTGGCGTTAGCTACTGCCGACGCCGTGGAGAAAGTGCGGCGACATGATCCGAACCTCTTTGAGCCTGCATCCTACGGCCAAAAAGCTGCAGTTCTCATGAATTACTTGCCGAGCGCCGCATGGACATGGGCTGTTTGTGAACAAGAACATCCCCAACTTATCATGTACAATGATGTGT
>QGED01000234.1:0-11777 GCA_004367475.1 Fusarium camptoceras | reverse complement strand
GTTTATGTTCTGGCTTGGGGTAAGGCTTGTGCTCCGGCTTGGGGTAAGGCTTGTGCTCCGGCTTGGGGTAAGGCTTGTGCTCCGGCTTGGGGTAGTGAGGTGGTTTATGTTCTGGCTTGGGGTAAGGCTTATGCTCTGGCTTGGGATAGTGAGGCTTTGGCTCATGGTAAACAGGCTTTGGCTTGTGGTAAACAGGCTTTGGCTTGTGGTATACAGGCTTTGGCTCATGGTATACAGGCTTTGGCTTATGGTAGATAGGCTTTGGCTCATAGTGCGGCTTGGGCTGAGGCTTGGGATGATAAACCTTGGGTGGGTGGTAGTCAACCACAGGCTTGGGTTGAGGATAGACGGGCTCAGGGCAGTGGCAGCCCGGATTGTTGGGAATCAGGACCCAATCACCACCATTCTTCCTTTCGTAGTACTGATATTCGACATGTACCCCTCGATCTTCAATGACTGGGGCAGCCAGAGTGCCCGTGGTCAGAGCCAGAAGTGTGATACCGGATAGCTTCATCGTTCCAGATGGGCAGTGAAGGCACACAAGTTAAAAGAATATAGAGCCTCTTGAATGAATGAAGAAGGATGTTGAACACTTTGTAAAGTGAATGATGAGTGGTGATTGAAAGGGAAGCGAGGAAGAGATGCGAATCACTGCCTTTTATGTGTTTTTCTAGTTGGGATAAACGCTATGTCAAGTACGAAGAGCTTTTGAATTCTGATCTCTTATCGGTGACAATTAGAGATGTTCTGTACAGGAAAGACTTGCGCCTGACTGAATTGAAGCTCTCTCCACCTTTCACAGAAACTCAAACGCCATACATCCTGCTCACCACGCTCCACGAAAATGGTGGTGTGGTCAGCAAATGTACTATATTTACACGAGAGTTGATTCCTCCGCTTGGTAGAGGATGGATAAGAGACCCCATAAATTATACTTTGCGATGTCGGCCACAAATGTACTCACGACCTGGATGTATCGAGTGTAACGGGTCAAATCCAACGTCTCGCAATAGCATTTCTCAGTCGATGCAATAACCTCGAGCGACTTGTTGGATTATTGTGGATGATGTCATGGTAAGGTGCTGAGACTATTGAATGCATTGTTGGGTCGGGTAACCTCTGTAAGAAGGTGGTTACCACAGGACCTGTGCCTGGAAAAGAACTCAAATTAGTGACGTCCAATGTTCCTTCTTCACATTGAAGTGCACTGAAGCGGCAATGCTAATTGGCAAAGTGAAAAGTGATAGAGCAAGAACAGAAAACATCATTAGAATAGACATGCCGCTCGAGGGTCAGAAAAGCGACCCAGTACCTCGTGACCTGACTGATCATCCGTCAGTAAAAGGCACTGTGCCATTTTGACACTTCCTTGAAGTATACCAGACGGAAATTTCGCAAGTCCACTGTAGATGCACATAGCTTGAGCTCCACGGCCAGCTCCATGCCCTTTCACCGTGACACATGTCTCCGCATTCTATAACCGAGCTGCCGGATAATGATTTTCAAGCTTTTTTTTAACCTTTTGTATTTATGGATCACTGTGATATTTCTTGCATACCTAGCTTGGTCTGGCCTGGTCTAGGTTGGGCCAGCTATTAGTTGTGGCTACAAGCTCTGGAATGCGGGCAGTAAGCCATAACGGGTCTCAACGTTTGGATCATCGTACCGTTGAAATGCCAAAGCTAATCCCGCATTAGCATCAGCACTAAGACAAATCCCCCTCATCATCGACATTGTTGGGTCATCGGACTAACCTACAAACTGAATTTCCAACATAGGAATAGGCCAAGATCATCAGGAGCTGAATAGTTAGCTGCCATTGCCGAAAGGACCTAGTCTAGTTAGACTGCAGACGAGACTTCGACCCAAGCGAACGTAGAAGAACGGTTCGGTTTGGGCCTAAACATTTTGGTCAACGCAGATCTCGATCAGGTTTTGTAATTGGTTGGATTCTCATTGGCGACCTACCTAAGTGTCCCGGGAGATGCAAATCTTTCGTTGGGCCTGACATGCAGCTGCAGGTAAGCACAGAGAAGGTATCCAGGCGTCATTGAATGCTATTAGAGTTAAGTATTGAAAGACGCTGAGAAGTCTATACTGTCCCTCTCTGTTAGCAGGGGTCAATGGGCGGACTACCATAGATCCCACCTGATGTAACTGCTTCTTTGGTACAGTCTATCCCACCGAAACTCATTATAAGTGATGCGACAATGATTTTTGAAGGCATATACGAGTTTAAAAACACATACTCATTCAATAGTCTGATACTTTAACCTTATCGCTATGCTTAAGGTTTAAGTTCAGCTCCCCACCCACCACGGCATACATCTTTGCCCGTTTCCTACCTGTCTAGCGGGACTCTCGCTTTATCCTCCGATAGTACTACTGTTAAAACGCCCTCTGTACTCTCACTTGGTCGTGTTGATCTTGATACACCAACTCTTGTCTGTGGGCCAATAGTCTATTGTCCTAAAGGTTGTCATGCACTTGTACCACCAATGACTGGGTAGGACTGGACAATCACACTGCATATACGAACAAGGCTTGACAAGACTCCTCTGAGAGCACCTACTTGGGTCACATTGACAAATTATCTACGGCAAATGTATTAGAAAGGCTAGCACTAGCCACAGGCCAGGACGGAGACGACCTTGACAGATGTGCCTCCCCCATAATTATTCCCTGACTAACCGAAACAAACCGGTTTGACAAAGTTTCAATAGCGTGTGTAGGAGGATGTTGAGCATCTGGCTCCAGTAGATCCGTTTGTTTCTTGACTATTCTCGTATCGTAAATTGTTAGTGGAAGTCGAGAGCGAGCTGCGTTGAAAAAGCTGGATTTCCTTTTAGTCCCCAATAGCTGACAGTTGGTAAGCCTGGCACCGATCCAGCCGCAGAATAATACATACCCTCTATAATTACAGTCTAAACCCGTGAACTTCGTCGAATTTTTCAGCGTCAGGAGTGGGCTAGAGCGGTCTCGTGACCTGTTCTCGTGGTTCCTCTCACGATTGCTCCCCCTCAGATTTCCAACAGAAGCCTCCCAACTAATAAATTGAATCTCCTATGGTTATCTTAGATTAAGCGTAATTGAAGAATAAGAATTTGCAATGGAAGCAAAGTAGAGAGAAATCAAGAGAGCTTATACTAATCTCAGAAACAAATCGATATACAAATATTATCTCCACTACGTCTATCTTGCAACCACCGTGCAATAGCATAGTCTCCTAGAAAAGCGTGTCGACCTGCAGCTAAGCAAAATGCCTTAATTTCTTGCTGCTACCGGCCGAGCGCGAAGAATGAAATTCTCGAAGTCTCGGAAGTCAATGACGACACACGACCCGTCTAGCTTTTCCACAGTTAACCAAGCAAAGCTGTCCAGGTTTGGTTTTTCCCTTTCAAAGTAAGCACGTTGCTGTTCAGAGAAAATGCCAAACAAGACTAGCTAAGCCTCAGTGGCTGTGGTGTAGGTCCCGTCATCCGAAGATATTGTGCTTTCGAACCCGGCAATCCCCATTGCATCCGCCCTCTTTATGTTTTCGTTGCTATCGCCTTGTTCAGGAGCTTCCGGGCGCACGACATTGAGCTTGTCTGCGCCGCTAGGGAGGACTTGAAACGATCATATTTTAGTAAGGGGCTCGCCATAAAGGTGAATAGTACTTACTGATAGATAGGATAGTGCGATCCTTTATGATAGTCTTTTGACCATCGACTTGTTCATGATCCTCGCTGATTACTGGCGGTAGGATGTTGGCCTATGATGGATTAGAATGTTTTGTTGGAATCGACGTTACAAATCAATGACAAGAACTGTAATACGTATTGGAAGCTTTTCGTTTGCATCGGGAGCCAAAGCATGATATTTCCAGGGCCGCCAAAGTAGTTGTTGATGGTACCACGGACTTGGAGTGCAGTCGCTTCGAACCTGGTTTCAATGACCCTGACATCCATTGGGTCTTGATCTGGTCTGTGAGTTTGGAAGCGAACCCAGCATTTCTTGGCATTGACAACCTCCCAGCGTCCTTATGGATCAAATGGATTAAGCCCGGCCGAGCTATCTTTAGGATTGCCGGAAGACCACCCAATCTCTGAACATGGAATGGTAGTTGTTGCATCGAGGAAAGCGGTTGCTACAGCAACTGCTTGGAAGCGTATGATTTACAGTATAGTCCTGCGAACGCAGGGAAATTGAGAGGTGAAAACTGGAGACTCCAGATCAAGGCTCTGTGTCAGTGAGTGACTAAGATATAAGGAAAACGCTGCAGGTGGCGAAATACTATGGATGAGATTAGAAGGGGTTTCAATTTAAATTAGTTTTGATGAAGAAGGAAGGAGAAACACCCGTTCTGCTCTTGCTGACTGGCGTAGTACTGTGTAAAATTCGATACCCCGTATACTGTAGGATTGCGTGAAATAGACAAGGTCTTCACTCCCGGAAGGATCAGCCAAAGTGGCGTAGCATCCCTCTTAGTAGGGCTTGGTTGTAGGGGTGGCCAAGGTAATTACCACACTAGAGATTCGGGATTTCTTGTACAGATAGTTAGGGAAGACTTTTTTTTGGCAGCAGTAAAGATTCACGGTGTACTCTGTAGATTATGGTGCAGGTCGTTAGGATAGCATTTTAAATCAATGTAATCCCTGCGCTTTGTACCTGACCAGCAGATTTCCGAGCCTCTGAATGTCACCTTCTTCAAGGGCTAACAAGGTCCGTGAATCAGGGACTATCCCTGCTTGGCAGATAAGCATGACTTGTTCTGCTGTAGCTTTCGGATCGACTGTAAAAAATGCAAGGTTTTAACGGACGATGACCCGAGATCGACTATTATTTTACGCTTTAGCCCTATGGGATTCTGTGCGCAATGCCCTGCAGGATCAGAAAACACCCCGAATGATTGGGGATCTTTATTTTAAAATTCTCATCGTCGTGTTTCACATCGGTGAGGTAACCTATTACAACTGCATCCTAGAAATCCAAACGTTCTAGATTCATAGCTTCCTTTTGTAGACCCACCATGATTTGCTCCTTCGTTGTTCTTTATTACCGAGGATGCATGGGCTTAAGGGTTTTGTCTAACGTTAGGTAGTAACTAATCCTAGCTTTTGTGGTGTGTTTCACTAATAGCCTTATCCTACTTGTTTCTTCCTCTCGCACTTCCAGTCTTCTTGTTCCATAACACTCTTCTAAGCGTTATACACTCCTTTGTCACCAGTGCAGCCACTCTGCACAAATCTTGCAATTATGTACTTCAAGACTTTCTTCAGTCTGGTTGTGCCCGCTCTTGCCTTCTTCAGCGGAGCAGCAGGTTTGCCTTCTGGGCAGCACTCTAGTTATGAACTAGAGTTCAAAGAAGAATCTCTCGCTTCGAACCACGCGGGACTTACCACACGCCAAATTGCGAAGCCTGCTTTGAGGATTTTGCCTTTAGGCGCATCCATTGTCAGTGGCGTTGGATCTAGCACTGGCAACGGGTAAGTCATGCATAGAGTGGCTATCTTTTGTGAAGGAAAGCTGACATGTAGTGTAGCTTTCGAAAGCCTCTGAGAGACCAGTTGCAATTCAAGGGTATAAGTATATCTTTGATGATTTCACGGTCCTACTTTGTTGCACGTGCTGATCTGCGTCATCTTAGTGGGAGGTTAATATGGTTGGTAGCAAACAGAATGGAGACATGAAGGACAGGGTAAGTCTCATCCGAGAGGACGTAGATTCCTATCTCACCATTAGTTTCATAGGACCATGAAGCCACGAGTGGTTTCACTATCGATCTAGCCCGAAATGCAGCACGCAACTCATACGGTTACAAGCCTAACCTCGTGCTAGTAAGTTCAGGTTCATATGCTGTGTATGACCCCGAAACTCAACTCCTTGCTAGATGAATGTTGGCACCAATGACGCGAATCAAAACAAGGTATATACTGTTTCCTATTTCGCTTTGAATTTCTACCGAGTAGTGCCTAACCCTCCAGTACGACGACATCGTTGGTTAGTGGTACGAGAAAGAGACGCTCTCTTTGCCACGTGGAAGAACAATGGAGGTGGCAAATTCTCCAAGGTGTCTGATCTGGATACAAAGTTTTTCTGCAACATCCGAGGTATCTGGTGGGTCGACATCAACGCCGATGGATACGATGACTTCCTCTGCGTTTCGCCCAATGGAGATAGCTTGGCGTCCATCAACAACCGAGACGGAACTGGTTCCAAGCCACCAACGTTCAGGAATATTGGCATAATAAAGGGCAACGTTGGATACACTCAGGATCGTGTTAGATGGGGTGACATCGACGGAGATGGCAGGGCCGACTACATGATCCTTGATGACGGTGGAAATGTCCATGCATGGAGGAACTCTGGTACCTCTGACACTCCCTTCTGGTAATCCCTCGGCCTGCTCTTCACTGCCAAGGGGACGGGCGATACGCGAGGTGTTCGTTTCGAGGATATCAACGGCGATGGACGCGATGATTGGTTGTGGGTCAGTGATTCAGGCACCACAACGACTTGGACAAACTCTCGAAGCTGCAAGAAGGGACAAGACGGTGACGGACTCAACGTTGCCTGGCGACAGGGATTCTGGAACGGTGCCTCTTCTGGACTAACCCATGCTGGTGTTGGTGCTACCGGTCGAGGCAGCCTGTGGACTTCTACCCAAGGCAGACTATGTCTATATGGAGGCAAGCAAACAATCCGACGGCAGGACTAAGTTCGACATGAAAGTCTGGAAGAACACTGGCGGTGGCTCAACTAAGTTGAAGGCCGATGGCAACAAATACTGCAATATGCATGGCCACCCGGATGGACGAGTGGACTACGTTTGGACTCTATCAACAGGCAAGATGACTGTCTGGCCCAACCTGGGAAAAAAAGTCGGTCAGCGGTGACAACGATGTCTTCTGGGGTTCGACCAAGGAGCTCTGGAACCCTGGGAAGGAATATGACCGCAGAGACTTTCATCTTGTCGACTGGAACGATGATGGTGCATGCGATACTGCATCACTCCTGCATGGCAAATGTAACGCTGAGCACCAATTCCCAGGTGAACTCCTTCAAATGCGTATGTATAACCCTATATCCCAGTCCTTACTTCCTTCACTCCTTACTGAGAATCTGTTTTCGCACAAGCAATAACACCCTGGTGAACATCTGACAATCGCAAAGCTTAATGCCCTGGATCGGGGGTGTCAATGATATCACCTATAGATGCAGGAGACGTGGAGTATAAACAGTCTCATATCACTACTTCTATGGATACTATTTGTTAGTATAGGATAAACTTTTAGATATTACAGACCTTTCAATAACTTAGAACCCTACCCTAAAATGTTATATACATCCGCCACGCTAGCACGTGACCAGTCCAACTTACGTGCTATACTCGAGCTGTGCTTACTAAAATCGCTCAAAGGAGAATTTTCCCGTATTCCAGCATTTGAGGACGTCAAGAGTATGGTTCGTTGGACTATCCCTTTCCTTGCAAATTTCTAATATCGCCTCTGATCGCGACGAGGGCCTCATGGCATACCAAATATCCTCTGGCAAAAGGTAAATGCCGCCAATGTAGCGCTGTAAATTGCAGCCCAGGCCAGCCTCTTAGCAAGTCCGTACTCTGATGAAATACCGGTGCAATATGAAATTCATGAAAGCCCTCCACCGGGGAGTGTTTCTGTCTCCGGAATTGAGTAATATGCCCGATTGTATATTCCGTAACATATTGCTAGTTGTATCTCTATCGTCACGGCTTTGCTGACAGATACGGAACATCAAATGGTGCTTGTACATCTTACCGATGAATTCAATCCTCAGCGACCTGAACAGAGAGCGTGCTTTCGTTCGTCTCATGAAAAAGAAAGCATCAAACATCTTCAGGACATATAATTACTTTTACATCGATTCTTGCTAATCTTTCAACTTCGGTATCCTTAAAAATCCTCTTTCGGGCTGCTTGATTTATCAGCAATTGGACTGCTACCCTGAACAAAAATCCTTCCATGGAACTTACTTATTGGTGAAGACGCTAAAACACTAGCGTTGCTACCTTAACGGTTCAGCAACGGGCTAAAAGCGGCAGCGAAACTTAGAGGCGGTACTATACTGTACTGTACTGTACGGTTCTGTTTCCTCTTGTCTCACTGGATTTCTACCAGGATTCCAGCCGGCGCATAACAAGGATTGGCTAGACCTCACGCTGTGTCATGTTGACACGTCGCTTACATATGGCGTCCCCTGTCTGCTTTAATTTAGCTCAATTGTGATTGCTGATCCGACAATATGAAAGTTGAAGTTCAGGAAAGGAACACTGGCTACGATTATAGCTATAGCTATCCTAGATGCTTCAGTACAGTGCGTAGAATAGGTCCTCAACCTCCCTTGGTCAAAGAATGACAGACGTTCGCTAAATCATAGAGAGCGAGCAAAGAGACAATAAAAGGGTACGCGGCACATCCCGCGGTCACTAGTGCGTAACTCGGATCTGCTCCCCGGGAACTGAACCTACACTTAGTCGTCAGTGCCGCTGACATAACCGCTTTTTAAAAGGCAGCCAATGACCTGTCCAGTACCACGAGCTGCTTAACCATCTATAATTTGTATTACTATTTCTGCAACGTTAAACTGGCGTTAGGTCTACTATTTACAGCTGTGGCTATCTGTGAGCGAATTCCTTTGCCGTCTGCCAATGCTCCGTATCAGGCTACCCCTTGTCAATGTAATTAAACCAAGCCAACCAACACTTGCCAAGCCGGAAAGGTAGGATAACCGCTTATACTGCCAAGTTATAGTTTAGTTCGCTCCCACCACTCCGGCAATGGTCTTCCGCAACCTTAATGTACAGCAGGGCTTTGAATCCTTGCCCACTTAGCGTATGGGCCGCGTTGGCCAGAGACCCTGGAACCAGTGGGTCCGACAAGATCATTGCCTAATGAAACTTCGTTTACAGCATTAACCTGAACACTTGATGCCCCTCGAGGATCCTGGAAACGAGATGGGGACGTTCACGTGATGGATACAGCCTGCCTGCTTCCTTGACTTATGAAAGGCTTAAGTTTTGACCTCCATATCCTCTTGTTGCATACTCAAATTATTGTGGCTTGACCCTTACTTCCTGCAATATGGCTGCCGGTAAGTTGACGTATCTGATATCCATCTCTACGTACCGCTGCACTGACCACTCTAGCTGTCGTAACTCCTCTACAGGAAGAATACCCCCCGCTTGCTGATCTACGGAAACTGATGGTCGCTCAGCCTTTGCCAATTGTTGCTCCAGAGACAAGTGAACAAGCTTGCGTGATTGGCAAGGAACCGACTCAGCAAGTCCGTACCGTGCTGGGTATATTTAATGCCGCTCTGCTCAGCGATGACGCCCAGGCACTTGCAGCGTGTTTCTACTCGGGACAAGCATACTGGAAAGACAAGTTGGCGCTGACCTACCATCTGCGCACCCTCACCACTGCAGGAATTATAGCAGCCAGCCTGTTGAATACCAAGAAACTCAGAGGCCTTGCAAGCGAGTTCACTGTCGAGGGCCAAGCACAATTTCACCCAGGATTAGTACGAGAAACCTGCGCTGTTTCATCGATAGAGCTAACACAAGGTAGCCATTTATCAGCTGCGACCTTAGATTCCGAACTCTTTCACCGGCAGCTTGCTGCGCGGGAAAGATATTTCTCCTACCTTTCAACAATGATAATGGGGGAGTTGAGTGGAAGATCTGGATTCTCAGTACCCGACTTGAGAATCTGGACATACATCCCGAGGATGAGTCGCTACTTAAGGGCCCTAGGAAGGTATTGGATGGTGTCGATAATTTTCATACGGATGTCTTCATTATTGGAGGCGGTAACGCGTAAGTTGGACGTGTGAAAGCTGGTGGTGACCTCCTGCCTAACATTACGCAGCGCTGTTTCCCTCGCCGCTCGTCTCAAGGCCCTAGGTGTTGAGAGTGTTATGTCAGAACGGAATGCTCGAGTGGGTGACAACTGGGCTCTACGTTACGACTGCTTGCAGTTCCACGTGCCGACCTCATTCTGCGATTTGCCCTATATGCGTAAGATGGACTCCCGCTTGATATATACCCACGTTATTCTGACTGACTTCCTAGCTTATGACGGCGAGCTCCAGTCTCGTCTCCTCAGTCGTAATGACCTGGCCAACCAACTCAAGCAATATGTCAACCAGTTCCAGCTCAACGTCATAACTGGCTCTGTGATTCAGTGGACAACCTACGACTCAGCTGCCAAGCAGTGGAAAATCAAGATCCGTACGTCTAGTGGAGAAAGAATTGTTATCGCTAGACACCTCGTCCAGGCGACAGGTATCGCGTCGCAGAAGCCCTACCTACCGTCAATCGGGGTCGATAACGTCTACAAAGGGATGAATCTACACTCCTCCGAGTACAAAAACCCCTCACAGTTGAAGGAAAAGGGCGTCCAGTCGCTTCTTATTATCGGCTCTGCAAACACCGCCTTTGATATCCTCCAAGACAGCCATGACGCCGGCCTCAAGCCCACCATGGTGGTCCGTTCTCCCACTTATATTGTCCCTGTTGAATATATTACCAACCCAATGAGTCTCGGTGTCTATGATTCTGGTGTTGATGCCGCCGACCAGCTTCTATTGTCATTGCCAGCGGCAATTGACGCCGCTCTCGGCAAGGCACTCTTCGGCGCACTTGCACGGGCTGAACCAGATCGCTATAAGTCCCTTAGCGCTGCCGGTTTCCCTGTTCTTGATAGCACTGACAAGGACTGTGCGCTAATGCACAATCTGATTGAGCGGGCTGGTGGCCACTATGTTGATATTGGTGCTACTAGCTTGATTTCAGATGGCAAAGTCAGCGTTAAGGCTAACGTTGAGCCAGTAGCTTTTACTGAGAACGGGCTCCGTTTCTCAGATGGTAGTACACTTAATGCCGATGCCATCGTCTGGTGCACTGGCTTCTGCGACAAAAACGCGCGTCAAGTGGCTGCTGAGATCCTTGGGGCAGCTGAGCCTGGTGATAAGGAGAAGGACGTGATGGGCCCTGAGGATATCGCTGCTCGTATGGATGCTACTTGGGGAATTGATTCTGAGGGTGAGATCCGCGGCATGTGGAAGCGACATCAGCATCTTGCCAACTTCTGGGTCATGGGAGGATACACCCAGCAGCACCGATGGCACTCCATGACCCTAGCATTGCAGATCAAGGCTGAACTTGAGGGTGTTTTGCCTGGAGCGTGGCTAGATACCCCGGCTTCATTAGCGTAGCTGTGGATGGAGTTGTAATTTTGGAGGTTATCGTTTGTAGATGGCGTGATAAGCATGGATGTTATGACTACAGATAGTGCTACAGCATTTGCACGAGCGCCCAGCTCGCTTATTGAACGCTGCCTAACGTACGGAGGTTGCTGTTAAAAGTTTTATCCCACGCTAAAATACCTAGCACCTAGAAAAGCAGGGTGAGAGCAGGGATAAAAGCAAAGATACCTCTATTGATTACATATTTATACTAAAATATCCCTACCTTCCTTATACTTATTCCCTCTCTTTAGTTATTACAACCCTAGCGGTCACGGTACGTATACCCCACATTTTTTATTTCCCTACTTACACTAACCTTTAGCAAGATAACTAATTATTAAAGAACTAATACTTATATAGACTAATAGTACTCTAAGATAGTATTACTTTAGGACTAATAATACTCTAATATATTATTACTTTTTTTAAGGACTATAGTAGTATATATATATATTCCCTTAGTATTAGTTAGTACCTTAGCTTAATAGCTATTAATAAGACTTCTT
>QGED01000233.1:0-33974 GCA_004367475.1 Fusarium camptoceras | reverse complement strand
TACGATCTGCTGAGGGTAAGCCATCCATCTGGCTCTCTTTCTGTCAGAAGGTCGACATCTTCGAGTGACGGCAGGCCCTCCCTCAGGTGGAGTGGCAAGCTGAGACGGTCTCGCTCATGCGAGTATGGGGCCGAACAAGTATTTCATGCCGAGGGCCGAGGAGGCAGGACACCCAGTGAGGCGCGAGGATCTCCGGCCTCCATTCAAACTCGCTCTGCATGACGAGTTGGTCAAACCAGGCTACCAGTTGCAGCTCGTCCAGAGCCGCTGTACCTGCTGGTGTTTCATGCCAGCGGCCATAAGCTGATGAGGAGGGTAGCATTCTGCGTTCGCAGGCAGCCGTTCTTGATCTCTAGCTCCGTCAAAGTCACCTTGAATGTGTGTTAGTAGATGAGCATAAAGTGGCCTCGCAGCCAACGTGCACGGGGTGCAAAGATGGGTGAGTAGCTTACCATCATCCGTGGTGCTGTTATTATCATCATGAGAGGTCATGCTTGTTGATTAAGCATCTGCATCTTTCACAGGACAGCGAATTTGATGCATGGTTAGAACGAGCGAGAGGACGTGAGCCTTTCACTCTCAGCAAGAGAAACCTGAGGAGCAAAAGTTGTGTTTCCAGGAAAACACCCAGGTGGGAGGTAATGGCAAAAATTGTAATTTCTTTCTCTTCTAGAAGACGCGTGCCAGGTTTGCAGCCGCAGTTCTCTCTTGGTAGTGCTCGTTTGGCAGTGCTGAGAGGTTGGTCAGCCTCTAGCAAGTACCGGGTACTGTCCGCGGGCTAGTCCCCTTTACGTAACCAGCTACACTGGGACTTCTCCCTTTCTCGGAGAGCAAGAGAATTGGCATTTTTGCAAATACTGGGCTATAAGCCTTCCATATTGTAGTCATTGATCTTAGCTATCAGACGAGTATTGACAGTTGAACAATAGGAGTGTTCCATGTGATATGCCCGAAGAGTAATCCTGTCTTCTCGTATATCACTTCATCTTCCCAACAGGATAGTCTATTCTCTTTCGAAGGGGAACTGCTGCGTTACTCTCTCTATAGCGGATTTAAGAGCATCTACTCGCCGGATCTCATGCACTGCAAGCTGTCATCCCGAGAATTCGAGTATCTTTTGCCAGGGGGGGTTGGCCGGGCGGGTCTGGAGCATTGCGTCACTGAGAATTTTGGCACCACCGCCTGGAACTACTTCAATGGAAGAGATATTGTGTGGTCTTTTCAAGGGGAACTTGGCTTTCATATCGAATGTCTTGTGTTTTTAGAATACTGGTGACTACCGTTGTGTTCTGCTCTCTATATAGTGGGTGTTCCCATATTGCTTGTTCACACAACCCCTTTTTCGTAGAACAGTTGACTTCCATAACAACGCGCTGTCAACCATTGCAGTTGACACGACCTCGAAGCCTTTGGGGAAACGATGGTCAAGTGCTAGCTTGACAGTCAGCCTAGAGGTTGGCGCGAAGTGACAAACAAACGCGTTGCCCCGTAACTTTGGCAATCATATCTTGAAGCGTCCGCTAACTGGCATAGAATTGCCAATTCTTGATCTCTAGCGTTTTTTACTTGAAATGAATCTTTCCTCAAATCAATGTTTCGTTCTCCAAACAACACGCTATCGATCAAGAAATCATCACATCTCCTATTTTGAGACATTCTTCTTCTAAACGGTTTTCGTCTACTATCTACCCCTTTTCCAACTTCTTTTCATCTACATCAAGAAAGATGCTTTCTCTTACCCGCGACGAGATGGCTGATTTGGCTGACAACATTTACACCATCTTCACCCTCGCCAAGCTTGAGGAGCTCTCCGTCCGCCAGCTGGGACGATACCTGAAGAACCAGGACTTCCGTGACTTCTACTATCACGTAGTTGGAGTCGAGAAGGGAAGTCGCCATGACGGTCAGCCCGAGTCCATCCAAGCTTGGCTGGACCAGGCTTCCATGAGCCTTATCAAGAGGGTATGTCTATTCTTTTCCTGTATCACAACATCGCTAACCAAGTGTTTACAGAAGTCCGCGGGCGAGCTCAAGGCCCTTGAAGGTCTTATCATTTTTTAAGCGGCCGAAGATATTTCTACCGACAAACCGACTTCCGCTGATCACAGTCGGAAAGCTGTATGAAGCGACTCTAGTCGCGTGTGTTGAGCGTCAGTTGTTGTTCATGCACCCTGTGTGAGCGTCTTCGCTTTCTTCTTGGGTTGTTCACTGAGCTAATGAGGATGGTCCAGGTGTCTTCGGGGATTGGAACCAGAGAGTTCAGGTTTCTATCACTACCAATCCTTCGATTATCGCTTCACCCCGAAAGGATCGTGGCGTTGGCTTTTGTGGCCTTTTGTTTCCCATCTTCGCGTTTTCCTGTACCCCCCTTTCATGAACGGTAGTCTCTTCATGGTATCCAGACGTCCCATCACACTGCCACCTGTATTACTGTCCACTGCACAATGAATTCGTATGTAGAAATCGTCACCAAGTTGAGCGAGATAGCAGTCAAATGAAAGCAAATTGCAGCCCATACATGTGTCGTTATCATTAATTGCTCGAGAAACCTCACCCATTAATCTCACATGTGATAGAATTGTGTAAGATCACCATCATCCACAAACTAGGCTACCGTATGACCCAGCTTCCTGCAATGTTGTCTGATAAGGGCGCCAGTAATGCCGCCTTGTATAATCTTATTCAGTTGGCTATCGAGAGTCTCCGAGAACCCAGCCTTGATTCCTGCTTCTGTTGGAGGCAATTCAGAGCTTGATGCCTTCAACCAGTGGTAGGGTGTTCCTCCATGCTTCACCGCTGATTCTGCAATGGAGGAAAGGGCCTTCGGTATCTCTGAGTCCATCATCAATACTGGCTGTTATGGCGTCTTGGACTCCTTACTGGGCCTACCCGTTCTTGGTGGTTGTATCTTTGAGATTGACATGCAATTTGGCACAGTTGAGGCATCATTTAGGGTAGGCAATCTATTGTGAGGCCCTAAGTTTTGTCGTCCGTCGTCATAGCTCAATTGACCATATCAAAGAGCCGCAGCTATTCACAAGACGGTGACGCCCGAACTTCCAATTCCTATGGCGACCCCCCAAAGAAGCTTTCTCATCAGTTTCATATCCGTATCAACGCTGGCCAGCTCCAGTGGCACAACTAGCGTGCCTTTGTGGCTTCCTCGTGTCGTACTGGTTCCGCTTGTTTTACCCCGTGTTCAATGAGAGTCATCACTAGAATGATTAACTGAAAGATAAATAACAGTAGGATCAATATATAATCGTACCTTTTGTGTTTGTATCGAGTGTCATAGCAATGACATCCTCGGTCTCCTCTGCTGGTGGCCCAAGCAATTTCTGTACTTGAAAGTCGACCGATCAGCCTCTGGCCAGGCGTTGCCGATAGAACCGCAAGAACATACTGTCACTCGAGGCATTCAGATACCGGTCCAGTTCTTTTCGTACCGGACACGTCCAGACTAGCTTAGCTGCCCGTTGACGTCCTTGGTCAACTTTGGAAGGTGTTAATGAGAGTCTCCGGTAGTAGAAATGTTGATACTCACATCGGGAAGGAGATTGTAGACAGATGACTGAGCTCGAGCAAATACTTTCATTTGCTCGAGGTTGTGGGTGGCGCATGGGGTATCAGCCCCTGGAATCAAGGTGACGAAGTCATGGAAGTAGAGATACATCGAATAATGTTCAAAGTCCTTTACAGTGAACGTCATCATTTCACGAAGCATTTGATGAGTAAATTGCTTCTGGGCCAGCATGGCCTTTTCGGTCTCGTCGAATGCTTTCTTCATTTTGGCTAGCGGCGTAAAAATGAAGAATGAGATGTCTTGGTCGGTACGAGTGGTGGTTTGATTCGGGTTCAGGATGAGAAAGTTAGAGGGACTCTGTCTTCGTTATTGAGATTTCCGTTGACTGAAATGTTTGTGCAATGCTTATCGGTATAATCAAGGGAGAAAATAGAAGGGGGGTCCAGCACACGAGATTTGTAAAGCCTGCAACGGGCAGAGTTTCTCGGCAGATTTTGGCAGCTGGTACACCCGACGGATGCCAGGCACTGCCAAGTGTGCGCAAGATGCTCTCAGACTTTATAGAACGTTGAAATGTAGAATTGAGAGTCTGTTTTCAACGGAAAGACGTCAAGCAACTATGGTAAATTTACCCAGAGCCAATGCAGAACATGGTGTACATGAGAACATAGACTATTTACAAGAACAAATCCTATAACATCCCTCCTGAACAGCAATTCTCCGTTCCTTCCCTTGTTCGACTGAGCCTCCCCGCGTACGGCTCCTTGAGCTACTGGGAGTTGAATTACGAAGAAATATGAATCTCGAGTGACTACTCAGAGCGCAATGAGGTCATCGCCGTGGTATGTAGGACCGCACGGCGAGACCCCATTGAGCTCTTTTCAGCGCTTTTCAATGGCTCGCTCTACCTAAAAGGATGTTTGGAAGAGCATGGAATTGTAGAAGATGAATACACTTACCTCCTGCTCTAGCTGGTACTCCGCGCACTCGATTTCAGCAAAGTTTCTAGCGCGTCGCCATTCTCTATAAGTAGAGAGAACGACCTGTCCCGGAATAGCCTCTAGGAGGGCTCGGAAAAACTTGAACTTTTTCTCGTGCTCAAATTGATCAAGTGATATAATGTCAATGGTGTGTACGATCGCATAATCATAGGCGTCTCTGGCCATGACTCGTTGTTCGATAGCGGTAAAGACACTGGCTCGTTCCATTTCGGAAAGGTTGTGTCTGGTGCTAGAACTTTGGTTTTTGGTATGATACGTAGAGGAAAGCCTGGTTTGTATGAGTAAAGAAAAAGAAAGGCAGAAGGGAAAGCTAGGACAGAACTGCGGCAGCTGTTTGGGCATCCACAGGGGGTTAATACGGGCAGTGACCCGAGCTTAGAACTAGTTGCTGTTGCAGCGGGGAGATTGTCTACAGAGGTACCAGGTGCTGGACACAGTCTAGATTCAAGACGAGAGTCTACTTCTAACAAAATGCCATGAAGTCAAAATTGTCTTCTTTTGACCTGGTAATGCTATGTAAGGTAATGTATGAGGACACAGATACACATCTTCAAGACCGACTCCTGGGACCGGTCTCCTGATCGCCTAATGTACTGCAACTGAGTCACAAGCGCATCAAGACTGGCCACTATCTTTTCAGATTTGCTACAGTTGCACAGGAACGTTGACGAAAGTATCAAAAGAGAAGGGCGGCGGTTGTATTGTCTATTTCTTGCTCTTGATGCTCTGAAAATTGTCGATACACCCCCTTCGGTGGCGCGTAGCTCACATAATGGCATGCCCCCTATCTCTCACACCTCGTCCCTCCCTTCTTGCGGGTTGACGAGAAACCTTCGATGTAGATTTACAGTGCAATCAAATCGTCGTCATGAAAGACGTAGCCACTCGGTGTTACGAGGACTCGACGTTCCTCCCAGTCGTCAGCTATCTTGATCTTTGAAGAAATGTTAGGAGGAGCTTGAAACTGTCTCAAAGGGCTGTACTGACCTCTTCTCTAAGCTGGTAAACAACGACTTTAGCCTTCACGAAATTTTTGACCCGGCGGAATTGTTCCATCGCAGAAAAGGTCGGTTTTCCAGGTAGTGAAAGAATAAATTTTTGAAAGAATCGGAACTGTGACAGATGTTCGAATTCCTCAAAGGTGATCTGTTGCAATTTCTTCACAATAGTCTCGGAATTGCGACCCGCGAACATGACTTCCTTCTCGAAGTCCGTAAACACGTTCGTGGAAGGCATGGCGGCGGTTGAGAATATTAACAGTAGTGAAGAATGGAGAAATTTTGGTGTCTTCTCAAAAGTCGATGTTAATGTAGAAATCAAAATAACATGCTGGAAGCAAATTCTCCGTGGTCAAATGCACTAGCTTCCGTTGCAGCTAGCAGTTGAACTGCACAAGCACTGGAATAGATTGAACGGGTTTACGAATTGGACACAAAGAACATGTATCTATGAACAGCATCACCCGGACAAGTCAAGGCAGTGCAAGAAACTACGGACATGGTCCAATATTGGGCAAGAATATTTATTTCCTTTCTTTACTACATGAACAATGGTCTTGAACCTTAGTAAAAAAGAAATCAAAACTCTCAATGATGAATCAGACTCCCAACTTTATGTATTGTCTTGACAATACTTATACGTAATGCACTTCCATGCTGTCAGTCCTGTGAGTCCATTCCATCCTTGTCTGATCTTTCTGCAAAACAACTTCTGCGTTCCAATAACATGGCCGTACTCCTGACCGGAAATCCAAAACATGATCACAGAGCAATCAAGTTATCTTCATAAAATATATACCCCTCTGGAGTGAATTCGACGTGGATGGGCTTGACCATCATGAGTTCGCGCAGCTATATGGGGATGATGGATCAGCAACAACTTCAGGTTCTCAATGGTGGCATGAACTCACAACAAATCTCTTCATGAGAACAAACTGGCGCACTGCAGATACACACCTGGCCATGCAGCCTGGGATCTCCTGAAGGAACAACTGGAAGTAGGCAAAGTTGGACTCAAATTCGAACTGGCGAAACTTCATGACACCCAGCTTGTCATTGATAGCCTCAGTACGCTTGCCGCGGCGAATCTGGGCTTGCTCAGCCGGAGTGAAGAGCGGGAAGATTTGCTCTTGTTCGTAATCCGAAAGACTAGACATGACCATAGTCTGTAAGATAGTGCAAAGGTAAAAAGATCTTGTTCTGATAGAAATGAAAAAGGTAGAGATGGATAATGTATCAGTGTGATGTTCGTTCTGGGTTGCTGAAGAGATGAGAGTGTGTTGAAGGAAGAAAGGAAAAGAAAGGGAGAGGAACAGAGGAGGGTCTAAAAAGAGGTTATCTTGCAACAAACACGCTGACTGGTCCCTCGCAATGTCATACGGACCAGTCTCCTGGCACTGCCAAGTACAAAGTCCTATGCTTCCTGTTCTGACCCTCAGGTGGAGGTGAAAGTTGAGGTGGTAAATGTATTTCACGTGAACCACCGAGACCTTCGAAGAGCAAGTAGTATGATACGCTGAATAGATATGGAAAGCAAAAATTCCACTCCAGTGTATATTTTCCTCCTGTCTACTGTCTAAAACATACAAACTCGTGCTATCCAAAACATTGAGCTCCATTATCACGATGATATCGTCAGAATGACTACCGTATCAACGTTACTAAAGCAGGATACTAGGGATGGACTAATGTGGTGCCTAGAGCTTGGACTTACCGTAACCTACATCTCAATAGCGAACTCGTTTGGCAACGTACTTGGTAGTGCCAACAGGAGGCCGGCCCATCTGGCACTGCAAAGCCTATCCACTACTGCCGTTGCTATATCTCGTTGCAGAACTTCCTCGGTCTCTTCACTTCTTTTATACTATCAACACACTCAAAATTGGCCGAGCAAGCCCACAGCACATATTTCTTTGAGATTATCACACACAATATCATCTCTCTATTAACATCGCCTTTCTGCGAATATCGTCTCTCTACAAGCATTCATCCAACCCTTCAAACCGACAGACAAGATGTCAACTGCATCCGCCGTGGCTCGTGTTCACGGACGTTGAAGAGGAAATTTGGTCCTTGTTCTCGACATCAGAACAGATCAAGCTGGGCAAGGGAGAGATTAACCAAGCAATTATCAAGAATCTTCTGGAAATGAACTTGCGTCAGTTCCAGTGGGAGAGCATGTTCATCTTAATTTGTATCATTCTTAAGAGCCCTCCGGAGGTGATGGACCCCAGATACCAGTTGTCAGTTCAGACTTCTGAAGCACTTTGCGGCCGAAAAGAATCATGGCTACTACAAGGAAGACCAAGTTAGTATATACTACCATGAGAACTCGAAGCTGATGCTTGTATCCTTTATAGATCCTCAAGCAGAAGCAGGATGTTGTCGAGGTTATTGCGTCTGGCCACACTTTCTCTGGCGATGACTTGATCCCGTTCTAGGTCAAGGGTAGACATGACCAACCGGGAAGAACGGTATTAAACGTATGAGGTATGTCCTTGGGACTGGGTAGACGTTTTGATTTGATAAGAGCGTCAGTAGCTGACAGACTTTGACTACTAGCAGGATATGAACCAGTTACCGCTCCCGAGCAAATGATTGTACAACAGGACCTTTATCCTTAGGATAGTCTTCACTTAGAAAAGTCCCAATTATGCCTTCCGGAAATTCCTTACCTGTTGTTACAACATCGCCTCTCGTGTTTCGTCTTCAAAGCAGTTGAAATATGGGCGGAGAACTTTCCTTTGTTCGCTGTCCAGCTCTTTGGGTCAGCGGCGCTTGCCATTCTGGTTGAGGACCTTAGGGGTGGACTGCTGGAAAAGAGTTATTACTGGAAATAGAGTGGCTTTGTCCCTAAAGCTTCTACGCGACGTATTATGCATGTCCAGTAGCAAACTCATGTGCATCGAGATAGCAATGTACTCTGACCTCAGATAAAGTCTTTTCTAAGAACCCCGATTTCTATCATTCAACAAGAAAACAGTTTTCAACAAATTTGACATTCTACCGCCGTCAGAACTTATACATGGCAAAAAGCCATTACCTTGCTTTGTTTGACATATACTTCATATTCATGGTGTGTCATGGTAACAGGATTTGATGTTCACATCATAAATTGGTCAAATCTACCCAAGCCTGCATCAAGCAAGACACGAAATTATACAGTCAAATATATACAATAAAGTTGAACCTCCTCGCTCATCAACCCCCTACTTTCCTTGCGCTCGCCATCTAAGCCTTAACACACTGGTGGTAGTAAGGGTTCATCTCAACACACTTGTAAGGCTTCTCGCACTCAGTAGCGCCAGTATAGTTCTTTCCGCCACACTGGTAGTACTGCTTAACAGGGCCAGCGTTTCCAGTTCCGACAGGTCCAGCAGGGGCGGTACCGCTGGGAGCGTTGTAGGAGGGTCGGGTCTGGGTGTTCCACTTGTAAGTGTAGGCGGAGCTGGTTCGGACGACGGGGGCGCGGGTGGGAGCCGCAGCAGTAGAGATGGCGACGGCAGTGGGCTCGAAGTCACCTTCTTCTTCACAGTCGTCGTCTTCCTTCTTGATGGGAGCGGAGGCATCATCCTCGCAGTCCTCGTCGTCGTCGTAGACAGGAGCAGGGGCAGGGGCAGAGTTGTCGTCGCAGTCTTCATCATCATCGTAGACGGGAGCCTTGGTAGGGAGGGTAGATGTGCCGTTGGTGGGGATGATGTAAGTAGGGAAAGGGGCGGCGGTCTCATCCTCACAGTCGTCATCGTTATCGTTAATGTTGGTGTAAACAGGGCCAAGAGCAGTGCGGGTGGCCATGGTGGTGGCAGGAGCAGAGTTGTTCTTCATGGTAGTAGGGTAAACAGGCTCCTGAGTCTCGGGGAGTTCATCACAGTCGTCGGTCTCGGTGTAGGCAGGCTTGGTCATGGTCATCATAGTAGTGGGCTTAGCAGTAGGGACAACAGTGCTGGAGATGGGAGCGCCAGTAGCAGCGGCGGCGAGAAGGCTAGAGACACTGGTCCAGGCAGGCTTCTTCTCGTACTTGTCGCTGTAAAGAAGAGCCTCGCCGTTGCCCTTGAAGGTCTCGGGGACCCAGCTGTACTTGTCGGTGATACCCCAGACAGTAACTCCAACACAGCCCTTGACATCGAGACAGGCGCCGACCATGTTGGCGTACTCATCACCTTGAGTCTTCAGAGCGGCGGCAGAAGCAGGGACGGAGGAGTGGCGGATGTCGAGCTCGGTGAAAGCAACTTCAACGTTGAGAGCAGTGAAGCGCTCGAAGACCTTGGTCATTTCAGAGCGAGAGGGAGACTGGCCGACAATGAGATGGCCTTGGAAACCGACACCGTCGATGGGAGCACCGGCCTTTTGGAGGATCTCGACGATCTCAACAGCGCGGTCGGTCTTCTTGCCGTTCTGCTCGAGGTTGTAGTCGTTGTAGTAGCTATAATTGTTAGAATATATCCATGCTAGGGAGAGGGAGAGACGTACAGCTTGGCATCGGGATCAGCCTTCTTGGCGGCGTTGAAGGAGATAGCGAGGAAGTCAGTTCCAAGGGTTTGGTAGAAAACACTGTCGCGCCATTCACCGCTATCATCGATAGCCTCGTTGACGACATCCCAGGCGTAACAGTCACCCTTGTAGTGCTCAACAACGTTGGCGATGTGAGCTTCGATAATCTCGGTGAGTTCAGACTTGGAGAACTTTCCTGCAGAAACTGTTTATTCGTTAGAACACACCATCACGAACATCCGCTTGAACAAACTCACCCCAGCCAGGCAGCTGGCTGTGCCAAGTCAAAGCATGGCATCGAAGAATCTGCTTGTTCTTCTTGGCAAGATCAGGAACAACATCGGCCTTTGTGTAAGTGAACTGATCACGAGTAGGCTCGACAGTCTCCCACTTCTGTCCGTTCTCAGGGACGAGTTGACCAAACTCCTCGACGTTGTTAGCGAGCTTGGCGTAGGTGGCATCGCTGAGGTAGCCGTTGTCGACGGCACTGCCGAAGTACTTGAGACCAGCGGCCTGCGCTAGGCTGTTAAGCTGGGCCGAGACTGGGCTCGAGGCCAAAAGACCGAGAAGAGCAGACTTGTGCATATTGACTGTAGTAAAAGAACGAATGGATAAAGCAAACAAAAGAGTGTATTCTGCTTTGTCAAATGAATGAAAATGGGTAAAATGAAAAGAATGAACGAACAGCCACTGGCGTGTATTGAGCTTCTACTCGACTTCCATCGTGGAGATATATAGCAGCAGATCATAAGCCAACCCCTGCATCGTCAACGATAGCCTTGTACGGGGGATTATCTTCCATACAATCAAGATGCCTTGTTACATCTCCGCTTCGTCTCAGGTGTATGATCAAGGGGTTCGGGCAACGTGCCGCTTAGCGAAAGAGCTTGTCATGAGGGGGATTGGTGATTAACCGGTCGAGAGCTGGAATGTTCGGCAATGTCAGCTGGGAGTGGAGTTTATGTCATTTAAACCCTTGTTCTTGACAGGAACCGGGCCCGGATAAAGAGGCTGCGGGCGGTTAAATGCGTGGTGAACATCACATCACCAACGTGGTATGCAGGTACGTCGGTCGATTTGCTCAATTTCCTTGTTCCTGCATAAGATTAGGCTATCACTAGCAGAGAAAGATGACGCCAAATGAACACCATCTCTGACCGTTGGATCAATAGTCGCGATGGTACCTGTCGATCCCACCACCTCCCTCCCCTTCATGTTTCAGATACCCGGCGCTAGTAAAGATTGGTGTGTCTTATCTCTTTGAGAGATTTTCGTCTGATGTTGTCGTTTAGCTCGTTAGAGATTGATGGTTTCCTTATTGACGAATTTCGGTTAACATCCATGGCTGTCATTTGGGAGCACGGCTGGGGACATTCGACAATGCGACTCAACCAAGACTCTCCATGTCGTCTATCGAATACGCGAATATTACTTGTCGTATTCAAAGTGTCTCCATCACGGAGGTTGCGGATATTTTGTATCCACTTTCAAGTATACGTCCGGGCTTACAAACGGGGCATCCAGTCCAAGTCAGGCTTGCGATCGTATCATTTAGTATTTGAACTCACGGCAGAATTATTCAATAAAGGAGACACATGCGTCTATGTCTGATGGCATCGGCAGTTAGATATTGACGCCGGGAGCCATGTATCTGGATGGGGGCTAACCACGTTGAGAACCGAGCAATTTCGTGTTCTACTGCAGACTGCGATAATGCACAATAACAAATCTTCAAACAAAAACCTGAACGGAAAGAAAAAAAAAAAAAACAGGCAGCCCAATGTCTGACGAACCTAGTTAAGTCATACGTAATTTGCCAACAATCCGGATGTTCAAGTTAGGAAGAACGAATCTGACTTCCACTTACCCTATATTGGCTTACCATCAAGCGCCATCTTCACATTTTTACAATCTTGATCTTGAACCTACTATTTATTGTTGATTGAAGTCCTTGGACTCCTTGACCCAGAGACTAGTCATTCTATTAGGTAGGGTTCTGTGGCATTTAGATTTCTGGAAGTCTGCTAGTATGGATGCTGGGCTTCGGTTTGGTTTCAGTCATGAGCTGGTCAGCACAAATGCACTCTACAAGCCTCGAACTGGGCCAAGAACGGCAACACTTCACTGGCAACCAGAGACACCAACATCCACGACTATTATACCCAAAGCAATGGAGGGGAAATTACCCAAAAAATGAGAGGGAAATGACCCTAGGTCATTTACAAGAAAGACAGAGTTGTATTACTCTATGGTAAAAGTCCGAGAGACATTGTTTCCGCCCAATGGCACTTTGTTCATGTCCCTCGACCAGAGCAACTGTCGAAAACCTGGACGACCTTCGACGTCGATAAGACCGTTGCAAACTGGCCTGAGCACCGAGGTTTGAAGTCCTTTACCTAACTCTCCTAATTTATCTATGCCTTTTGACGAGCAAAGACGACAAGACGAAGGCATGTTGAACACCAGGTCAACAAGTTTATCCAAGGCCCTCGTCGATCAGAAACCGCCTAGAACCCCTATAAATACAGGAGTATGGTCCGAGTATCAGAGGTATCTGGCAGGCATGGCAAATGTGAAGCAGAAGAAGAAGCTAAATATCGGCACTAACGATGGAGGAATCTGTTCTGCCAATCTGCCATCAACACCCTAACAAATCTGTCCGTACGGCCACCTGCCCCCAACTGAACGCACTCGGGGAGGCATAGATCTTTCTCCCGAGGAAGTTGCCCGCGAGGCCAGGGCCCATCAGAAGGATCTGGAAAAATCCCAGGCGTATCGCACTCGTGAATGGGCGAAAGATGAAGTGGTCTACAGAGCGAAAGTCTACGCCGAAAAAGCCGCATATGCTAAAAAGAACAGTGATAGGGTCAACAAGAACAAAGCGAATGCGGTAAACAAAATTGAAGCCGCTGTAACCCCCTTGCTGAAAACGAGACGAGCAGGAGGAAGTGTAGGGCGCTGCCTGCCATTTCTAGACCGTATCTGAATAAGGCTAAGCAGGTCAGATTGCCTCTTGTGGCATCGGATCGATCGAGCTGCTCATGGACTGTTCGCTTCATGTCATTCCAGGCTTGGAGAAGATCAGGTCTGTCTTGCACAGGGGGAATCATGCGCAACTCAAGAAAGTCCTACTCATGGAAATCAATTACGAAGTGGGACTCGGTGCAGAAATCGCGATAGGTCAGACAAATGTGTATCTTGAGCCCGTGGTTCGAAAGTCCTGCAAACCTCACGATGTTGCGTCGCTGTTACCATCGAGCGCGCTGTCGTTGCGCGCATCCAGAGATTATTGCAGAAGTTGAACTTGCTAAGGGAATACAGGGAGAACTTCAAGAGTTCAACAGTGATATAACAGAAAGCTTTTGCCAAACCTTTGCCATCGGGTAGAAGTTTTGGATTTTACGAGCAGGACTAAGAATGGAAGTCCCATGCTTTCAACTGATCATGCCACTAGGAGCCTTCTACCCCAGTAGGTAGCAGAAACCCCAGTTCCCAAGGGTTGGGACACCATCGCCCGTTGTGCGTGCAGAAAAGAGGTGAATAGAATGGTTGGCCTTTCCACAGATGAAACAGACAGGGCGAAACTTCTTCTTGGCCTTGGTGCCCGAGGCTGGTGCCTCAGATGCGTCCCCGGCGTCTCTGTTTGGATTCCTAAGGGGGTCATCCAGCGACTCCTACATGGATGATATGGGGCTGTAACGGATGGGTATTCTGTAACGATGCTCGTGGCGTGTGATCTGCCAGTGCAGAAGGAAAGCGCACACTGAGATCTCACAGACGAAGAGACAAATACCCAAAACCAGACGGAGGCCAGAAAATGTCAGAAACGAGATACCAAGAGTTGTGTCCTATCACATACCATATACAGCGAGGCAGCACATATCCTCCCCTTCCTTTGGAATCAACCAAAACTGGAGGCTTCTACCGTAGATAGAAGACGAAAAAGACTCGAGGCGAAGAGGAAGAAGGAGGTGGCCACCCTTATTAAGGCTGCTGAGTCTCTGGAAATGTCAACTATACAAAAGGTCGAGAGGGTTAAGGAGAGCGAGGTCCTCTTCAACAAGAGGACTCTGGCAAGCAAGCTTACCTGGAATTTCACGACGCAACATTTTGAGGACATTGAACTGTCGAAAAGAGCTATCCGAGGATATAGACAAAGATAACCAAGAAAGCAGGAGCTGCGGCACTTGACATGGCCACTAAATCTGTAGAGATGTTATGTACATGATGTGTGGATCAAGGTTGGACTTTCAGTGACAGACATGACATGACATGACAAGTGGGTAGCAAGAGAAATTTCCTAAGGCTTAGGCTACAACAAAGTAGCCTAGGTAAGTGCTAGTCTAGGCTGACCTCAAGTTACCAAATCATTTCGCCTTTTGTGCTTTCGAAGGCCAATACTTCTGATGCCTCAAACTCAAAGCATGAGTGTGAGGTGATTAAAATCCAGCACAAGCCGCATAGCAGGTTAGAAGAATACATGGTTCAGGTAGTCACAAACTCAAGGTACCAACACATCACGCGAGATAGGCATCGAACCAAGCAAGAAAATGCCATAGTATAGCAGAGTATATACCCAAAACGCCACGAGTCTAATGCTCTATACAATGCGTTCCTCCACAGCTCAGCTCTTTACAAATACATTCGCTTCGACTCTCATGATTCGCGACCCAGCCGCTCCTCATCATCTTCCGTTAACTCATACGCAGGTCGGAACCCTTCCCCGTTTTGACCCTGCTTCTTCAGGTGCGGGTTTGGATGTGTGTCCTTTTTGCCGCCTAGACTCGTGTAGCCTTGGTCGTAGAGGGGACAGTATGCGATTCCTAAGTGGCGAATAAACTAAAGACGTTAGCTGAGTAGTGTAGGGTTAGGAGGTGATGCTTACAGCCCAGATTTGTACATAATGCCAATCAATAACAGGATGTATCCTCATAAACGACGGCCAACCAGCGTCCGTCGGATCAAAGAACGTCAAGTTCTCGCCATGAGGATCTGTCCGTCTGGTACCCACAAACACAGCCTTGATGCTCGGTCGCTCCTCAAGGTATATCTCAAGACCCTTCTTCATCGGTAACACGTATCGCGCAACCTCAAGACCGTATTCGGCACTGGACGTCTCGACGAATTCGTCTACTTCGGGGAAGGGATGCGCTGCGACGATGTATACGCATTGGAGCTTCTCGGGAGGTGTAATGGTGGAGGCGCCGTTGGCCTGTTCGGAGTAGTAGATGCGACCCATGCGAGCGAGGATCACGATGAGGAGGACAAGACCTGGGCGCGTTAGTCAGTGTCGCGCGGATGAGGCACTTGCTCTAGCAAGAAGCTTAAGCTTGTGACTTACAGTCCTTTCCTCCATTATATGATAACGATATTTGTTCCGGCCTGCGAACGTCAGCAACCGCCCATATCCGCCATACCCGCCAATCTCACTAAAAACATACGTATACTTTTGCAACGCCTCATCAACAACCTCTATAGACTTGCGAACCTGATCCTGAACATCGCGCAGTAGCTGTGTCTCGGGTTCCTCTGCAATAAAAGCTTCGACCTTGTCTCTGAGCTCGAGACACTTGTCGCGCAAGGAGCGGGGTGGCGGGGTCGGTATCATGATGGCTCTAAGTGAGGTATTCTGCGCGATCGCTTTTCGTATGGGGAAAATTTATGAAAGACTAGGGAGATGATTGGCAAGAGAATAAGGTATTGGGTTTGTGAGAGTTTCCAGTTGCTGTAAGCTTCATTCGATAGCTCCGGTTTCGCCGTACGGCGGCGATATGTATGGATGGGCAGTAAATGCAGGGTACTCTTCATGGGCCGAGGGCCAATGATCATCACGTGCATCAGAACTGTCAGCACTCAGAAAGGTCACGTGGTTTCAATCCAAGACAATTACAGCAGCGACAAGACAAGAAATAATTAGCATCCAAGACAGCTCCATTTTGGCAATAATTGTTTAATGATTCTTGTGATTATTTTCTTGCTGGGTATGATGTTTATTGATGATTTGAGAGAAGCTGTCCATTGCGCCACCGTCATAGTTCCCCGTGTACGATAATAACCTGTCGCCTGCGTTCCTCGCGACATGCTTCCTCGTTACTGTGTTTCATGTACCTCAATAATCATTCTTTTGCTGAATAATTCTGTCGAATAAATCCGTGCAGCCATCATTTGCTCTCGGATAAGAGAGCTATTCGAGCTAAATTTCCGTTATGATGTGTTCTCTCACGTTGACTCGATCCGAGAACGTCCTGTCACAGTCCGTCTGTCATCTTCTTAAGAGGTACCTCTGATTATGTTAGTACAGGCATTGAGAAGATGCTATAGAACTTACTGGATGTGAGGAGCATTTGGAGCAGGCGTGTCAGATAACGAAGCCTCGACCCTTTCTTAACCCCCTGTAGCTTTCATGGCTATAGGCTTCAGTTTCTCGACTCGGTAGTTAAGTACGACTCGGGTTGTATTCTTCAGTACCCCAGGGAGGCCAACCGAGTATCTACTGAGGATATCTGTTTCGATACATAGCGCGATTTCAAGGATTCCCATCTCTTCACTAGTGATCCTTCGGCAAAGCGTAGGAGCTCTTCCCCCACCCGCTGCCATCAGTCAGTGGCACCGCCCAGTTTGAACCAAGGTAAAAGCGATCGTGGAACTCAGGATGATGCAAGGAGGGGTTTGTCTTTCTGACTTGATGTCCAGTAACTAACACGGTGTCAGCAAATGGCCTTGCATTAATCAGCTTTACCCTCACGATGATCTCCAGGAGTCGGTTGCAGAATATCGATTTGCAGTTGTCAACACCCAAATTCTTGAACATCTGGAAAGCTATGTTCAAAGTCTGAAGACCGCCATATGACTTAACATTGTTAAAACTAAGTGTATGCATCTCCTTGTCAAGGCAAAGTCGATCCTGATCAATCCGAATCCCAAGAAAAAGGATGCTCATTCTTGAAAAGGAAACAATCCGTCTTGCGACTTGCGCTCACCAGCCACCTCCTTGGGGCACTTCTTTGCGAAGACTTTGCGCAAAAAGCGCTTGGCGTGCGCCTTGGTTGAGTGATGTAGGTATGGCTAGATAGCCATGGTGTCATGACATGATCCTCAGGTTACAGCACGAGAGCGCTTCTTTGATTTCAAGAATCATGACATGGCAAATGGAATGGCTGCACAGTTGATAATATGTGAATACAGGAGGTAGTAGATGCACCAGTCTCGTAGTGGGATACTGCAAGTTGAGGTGCAGGTTGAGACGTAGTTGGTAGCGTGTAAGCGACCCGTGCTTGCTGTTCGGACTGATGATATTGCACAGGATGAGGGGCGAATGTGGGAGCTGGCGTTGAAGCAGGTATCACCACGCGATTCTCGATAAACTCGCAGAATCGCAAGAGGATATAGCCATGTTGTTCTGGGTTGATTGATACCATCGCACACGCTATGAACCTCTGGTTCTAGTGTCAGTTTCCATACCTCAAATTGAAGCTGAGGCTCCAGCCAAGGGTGTAGTTGTAAGTTATCGTCTCATCTGTGAGCCAATCCTTGTTGTCAGGTTCGTAATGTGTTTGGTCACCACAATAGCCGCATTTCTCCAGACCCTCTGGTAGGCGTCACCGAGAAGTGATATCATGCAACTCTAGGCGTTTGAGGGAGGGAGCGAACCTTTCGGGCAACGGCGATTAAAAGCTGAGATTCCACGTTCATCATCCCGAAATTGGATTCTTCAATGTAAGGGTATTTTGGGGAAGGGCTTACCGCCAGGCACACCTCAAAATGGGTGCCTCGAGACATGTTCAGATTTAACAGGTCTCCAAAGCGCACTTCCGTTTCGCTAGGGGTAGAATTTCTCTTACCCATCATTATAGCGTTTGCATGATGTTTAGTGCCCAACTCCACGCTATGAGATTGCCCGAGGGCGGAACGGTGGCAGAGACTGGATCCAAAGCTTGGGAGCAGGAGTGAATCGCGGAGCGTCGGGACTTGGTCGTGGTGTCGCATCATACAGGTCCCCTGTTGGCACTCTGTCGACTTATCTGTCCTATAGAGGTCCGACGAGGATGGGGTCTACCTTACAAGGGACCTGCATAGGCTCTGGAGCGAGCCTTGGGACTGTTCCATGATTATCGGTGATCTAGTCTTGCTCATGTTGTATATTAACAACGCCAACATTGATGTTAAAGAAGTTTGTCGTCGAGCCTTGCTTGCCGATAGGAGGCAGATATTACCACGGCTGTGGAACGGTAGGAAGATTAGCAACAGTAGGGAGAGCGACTTGATCATCTCGGGCAGGGACAAGCTGTAGACGGAAACCGTCATTGACATTGGACTCATCCTCAATGAGATCGGGTTAAGCCTGAGATGAAGTCGCTGAAAGGCATTGAGATAGATGGTGGCTAACTTTGGCGTGCTGTCGAAATCTCGGCGGTAGATCGTGCTTGAGAAGCCGAAAAAGATTATGGTCCGGGCTCAAGCCCGTGTGAGGGCCACGAGGGTTCTCGATGCCATGAGCAATAGGATAGCGATAATTCTCGAACCCAAGATACGGACGTAGAGCCAGTGGTCATATGTTGCGCACATGGAGCTCGGTTTGGACTCGAGGGGACTCAGGCCGTCCAAGTCCGTCGTTCAATAGCATTCAGTCCCTCAGTCGTATTGGGCAAGTCCTCCATTCTAGACTTATTGGTTCCCGGAAGATAGGGTTTAATCATACGCTAGAAGATATCTGTCTCCTACTGCGCGGAAGTAAGCTGGTCGACCGAATGTCCCAGTACTTGGAGAAGATGTACGAGCTGACGGCTAGGAAGTCATTCTCATTATACCGTCCGGTATGGACAGCCCCGTCCTTGTCGTGCCATTTGACCAACACTTTGACGAGCGCCTCACTCTCGTCAACATCGTGGTTAACGATTTCGAATTTAGCTCAGATCGCTACTCAAGAAATCCACGCTCCATCATGGCATCTCACCGCTCAACAAGCTTGCCTTTTGATGGTTTAATTGAGACTGATGCCTCCTCGGATAGAACCACAGTTTGTATTTTCGTCTCGTACTCTTGGGCTTTGAAGTTCTTCTGATCTTCATCGAGGCGAATGTCTTGCCGCATGTTTTGCAAGTTAGGATTCTGTCGGCGTGCTCGTCTGTATCGACCAAAGGAGCGACTTCGAACGCATCGGGTACTTCGATGCTTTGTTCCGTTAGATAGCCCTTTTGCTCGATCCTGCAATTCCGTATCTGCAGCGATCCGGAGGTCCTGAGCAACCCACAGCGTGTTGATATAAGTCTTCGTGCCGCATCCGACAGAACCACCAAGCTTAAAAAAGATCATCAAATCTGGGGAGATGTATGCTGAAAGTTCTCCATAAGCCCTCCTTTGCCAATCCACTGTCCTGGTCAATCGCTGGGTCAATCACTCTCAATATCTCACCATTGTATCCTCCTCAGTTGCCTGCAACTATCGCGTCTCCCTCTGCTCCCCTATCTGGTTAACAATCAGATCAGCCAGCGTAACTATCTGGAACTCCATAGCAGTGGCACGAAGTTCAGAGGGTGAATAAGCCTCAGGCGTGGAAAGAATTGCGGGTTTCGAGCTCGTAAGTCCCTCACCGTAGCGGGGTTATCGATGACTTCGTTCAGATGCCTGTATGTATTGCCCAGAGCAGTTTGATAGTACCGGCATCCACTATCGCGGTAGTAGTACCGGTTAGTTTCGGCACCATAGCCGCAACCCTCCAGACCCTCAAGCAGACGACAGAAGGAAAGCCCATCGAACTTGGAGATCCTTATACGGGAAATCTTGATCTTGATTGTCAGAGGCATGTAATTATTGGTTGGGAGGTGGTTGAGCTGCGCTAGAGTGAGATGCATCTCGAAATATCGTGCGTTATGGTTCGAGGACAGATCCGATCCTGTATCAGACAAAACAAGACTTGATTGAGTAGTGAGTTAGAAGCCAGCAGACTTGGCTGACTTTTCATATCATTCAAATGCGAGTTTCAAGGTGGATGGGCAGACGATTTCGCGGTTGGCAGCGATCGTGTTCGATAATCCTTGTTCAGGGTCAGCTTCAGTCTTGATCTGACGTTCTATGCCAAACTTACCGCGCTGCATTATGAGGACAACCTAATCAAATATCCTCTCTCCAGACATCCTCGCGACCCACCACCGAAACTTGACCCTGAAAAGAACATCAGGCCTGAGCTGCAGCGGAGGATCGAGAGATTGGGGAGGTAAGTGTGACCATCTTCACCTCGCGAGCCGGTGACGCTGCCAAAGCACGAGTATAGTATCGCTTTTTGGTTAGACAAGAAGATCGCCATCATGTAGGCCGTGTTGTAAGATGAGTGTATGTGAACTACCTGAACTCGATAAAAGTGCGCAGCATTGCTTAGATAGTAGAATCAACTGGAGACAGCCTATGATTAGGTGAAAAGGACAATGCTCCCAAGGCCAGTTTGATTGCCAAGCCTCGATAGAGTTTTGGTATGCTCAGCTCCTCCTGTTTCGATGCCACATAATTCTTAAACCGGGAGGTTTCAAGAGTAGGCAGTACCTCGTTTAAGTCGAGGGATGTTGAGGCTATAGAAAAAAATGATCTTTGCGCCTCTTTTCGTTCAGTAAAATACGGGTTCATGGCTGGTCAGAGGGTTTCTTGTTGAGGTCTGAACCTGGGGGTGGTTTAAAGTCCTTGGAGGTGGGATCGTCCCGACAAAGACCTGGAACCAGATCATGTCCCGGGATAGTCGGCAGAACACAGCTCAATAAGAATGATAGATGATGGCATCGCAATAGAAGACTCATCCTGCTGGGAAACAGGCGCATAGGAACAGGGTCCGACATTGCTGACAATGCTGCGCTGGTATGCATTGAATGAGCCCTCTGGACGGACATCGTCAGCAGTGCTGCGCCGGTATGGACTTACTGAGCTGTCCGTATGGCGAGGTTGAAACCTAAATCCAGAAGCGGCGAACCAAGGGAATGTCGTTGTCAAGTTCATTCCCATTCCATGACGCCGATACCCATCAACAATTAGCATCACTCCCAGTCAAGAACGTTAACAACTTACTCGAACCCTCAGGAAGAATAGGGAGTACCTCGTCCTGGTTGAGGGTCGCTCGGAGATGCGTGAGTTCCATCGAGGAAGACACGGGCCAATAGCACACCGTGCCTTCTCCTGCTTCGGCTTCGCGAGACTGTTGATCTGACGACGGATGAGAAGAGAAAGGTCAGAGACCAGAGGCGAGGCACCGACCAAATCTTCGGCTACCTGTCAAAAAGTGTATTAGAGTCTGTAATCAAGGTGTTCGTCTGCCACTGCTCACTTACCTGGGTAAGAATAGTTGCAAAGAATTGAAACACTCTGCCGACGATGAAGATCCAGTGAATGTTATCGGCGTGAACAAAATGACTTGCTGAAGCCACGAGGAGGAGGATTAGAAGGGTAGGGATATTTGAAGCATATCCATGAGCTTCGTCCTACTTCAAGTGAAGTATTTTTTGGCGTAGTAAAATTGAAGGAAACCAAAGAAACCTACTGGCGTAGCTCTTCCACCTGTTGTCTCAAAGCACCGACCTCATCACACTGATCAGATAGAGACTGTCAATATCTGCTCTTCGCATCCAGCAGTGATAAACAACTTACCTCGGTCGAGGAGCGTAGGATCTCGGCTTGCGATATATATGACTCCAGTCTGTAAAGGCTGTTTGGCTCAGCTCGAGCCCCGACCTGAAGGGAAGGGGCACTCCGTCTGAATCTTCATATCTTTCGCAGTATCGCGTCAAGACAATTTGATCCAGCCGTGATCTAATAGACCGGCAACAAAGAGCCACAACCTTGGCCTCTTGAACAAGTCTTGCTGAGTTGCTGAGAGAAACCCCAAACACGGTTAACCGTGCCAAAACATAATCAACAGGCTGATACAACCTAAGGGAGGTCGGGACCCAAAGGAGGAGAACTTCGAAGAGAAAAAGAAAGAAGTGAATAAGGGGGGTTGAGGAAGACGGCATATATGGTCGGGACACAAGAAATGAGTCAGCGCTGTTCGTGGAGGGAATGGGTAGGACAATATCAAGACCTTTGTTACCGCGACTGGGCTTTAAGGTGTCAGAAGAATTGGCCGCTATGGCTTAGACTATCAAAATAAAATAGGTTAAGTGCTAATCTAAGCTAGCACAAAATGACCAAATTATTTTGTCTTTGATGCTCTTAGAGCCCAATTCTTCTGTCACCCGCCTGCTGAGTAACAGGAAATGGGCTCTTGCTTCCCCGATAGAAGCATTACGAAATACGGAAGGGAGTTTCCAAATTAGTTGACCACTCATTTCATGACACGCTTAGGATAATGAGTTGAATTGGTCTAAGAGTCGGGACTCTGCATGTTCAGTCCCGCTTCATCCAGCCCCTTTAACAATATTCTGATGAATGCTTGCTCACTTGATTCGCTTACGTGAGAGTATCGGCAGTTCTCAGATCTCCTTTTCTCTTTTCCCCGATGTTGTGTCGTCTGTGTGGCGGGTTGCGGCTCGGCCAACGCTATGCTTGCATGCATGAAGCCATATATCCACATCTATTCCCGTCTTACACGTCAATTAATCTGCTACCAATGGCAAGTTTCCTATCATGTATTTATGTTTCGGATATAACATATGAAAGGGGGCTAGTTTCAAAGCCAGTACTGTTAGGCTACGACGTTGCTGCGAAATGACACTCGCTTCTCACAATGGTATATATGGCACGCCCGGTATCTTCAGCTCAGTTTGACGTCTGTCACTTCAGGTGCAGCTTACACAAGTGAGTTATCACAAACATAGGCGGGAAGGGAGTTGACTGACTACACCGCCCTCAAGGATGAGCGCGGCTGGGCGGCTACTGGGTAACACAAGAGATGCGCCTCCTTCTACTCATCGCAAACTCTCCATTTATCTTCAAGCCAGAGAACTAGGTAAAGAAGAATTATCCTCCAAAGTGCCAAGCACCGAATGATAGCAGCTCAACTGCCAGCCCAAGCTGGCAAAGCGTCTAAATTATTTCTTCTGATACCCTAGCCGATGGACGGGAAGCAGCATACCACTATCACATCGAAACTCACAGAATGCAGCGCCATATGGCTATTTCGGCTGTTACTTCCCAATGACAGGTCATTATCTTTGCAAAAATCTGCTCCTGATTTCCAATCTTGAGTGAAGAGGTACCTTCATAGTTGGGGGTGAAAGTTTGGGGACTCGCGACCTCCCCGCTTGACTCGTTGGGAGTATGTTCTGGTCTTCTTGCACTTTCTGCAGAGACTAAGTCCTTTCGTTCATTCTATGTGGCGGGGGTCTTGATCGTTGCTGTCAACAGGGTTGGCATTCTGTCCCCTCTTGTCTTCATCATGTCTGACCGCCCATGGAGATAGTGAGTATGGGTGTGATTGTAACTCAATAGTTTCCAACACTTGGATAATTCAACGCTTAATCATTGTAGAAGTCCTAGCAGCACATCAAAGACTCATCGACCATCCACTTGCATCCTTCTGTTCCTCTCCATCAACTCCTCCAATTCCCTCCACTTCTCAATAACATCACTCTCGTCAAGTTCCAAATCCCCATCCATAGCATGTCCCTCAATAGGCTCAAAATGTCCGCAAGTGTCGTTCGCTTGTCCCACCACAAACTTTCTCCTCTTCTCTCCTTTGACTTCCCCTACCATGCCATGCCCACAGATATCCCCCTTAGAGAAATAGTCGCCCTGTCCGTGTCGTAGACGTACCGGGTACGCCACAATCTCAAATTGTACTAATTGTGTAGGCTTCTTGTCGAGAAAGACTTGGATCAAGTTCATCCAATCTTGTTTTCTTGTTCCAAAGCAGTTTTTGAGACACACTCTCTCCAGGGTATGAGAATGGTTCGTAAAGAAGCCACAGAGGCCATCCATGATGTGAGAGTACTCGATCTCAAATGATCTCAAATTCGGTAACTGGAAAGAGGTCCAGTCGATAGGCTCCAGAGCATCAGCACTCCCAATAATAGCGTCCTCTGTTCCTGCGATCCTAAAATCTTGTACACTTGTAAGATGTTGAAAGAAGGCATAAGGGAAGTAATACAGAAACCCATTATGAGCATTCGTCATGGTTCCAAATCTCCCGTTGACTTCCGCGAGTGAAATCTCAAACTTGTTGAGTGACGCAAGCAAAGTCTTCCAGTTCTCCGAAGCACAAGCATAATAGTACTCTGACCCCGTAGGAGGCAGTCCATTGATCTCAAGTTGCTCAAAAGTCCCAACACCATTCTTCGCAACAGCTTGCAAACTGTTCTCAACAACAATCCTCCACGGCTCCTCATGATAAGAGTCATTATTCCGAATAAATCCAAACAGAGTAAAACAACAAGGCGCATCCCTCCACTCATTCAAATTCCATCCGCCCAGATCAAACTGAAACTTTTGCAAACAAGGAAACAAATTCAAGGACTGCAATGCTTGCCGAGTCTCGCTGGAGAGTTGGACGTAGGGATTGAGAAGAGGATATCGGATTGCTTCGCCCTCTTTCAAGCGGATGTTGTCTCTGGCTGATCTGCGCCAAGGATCGCGAGGACTGTATGTGATTTTACGAACGAATTTTCCTCGAGGTCCTGACGCGAGTGCGAAGAACCGGCTTGCGGAGTGGACTGTGTCGTCTAGATTTGTAGAATGGTATGCTTTTTCTTGGAAGATGGACATGAGGTGACGGGATGCGAGGCAGAGATGGCGAAGAGTGTCTTTGGAGACATGATCGCCGATTTCGAGGAGAATTTCGGTAGGGACCTGATTGAACGACATTTTTCTTAATTGTTATGATATTAGAGTGAAGGATTAAAGATCAAAGCAAAAAGCATGAAAAAGAGAATGCAGTGTCCATGAAGGCCATAAAGGTGCCATGAGGAAGTGGAGACTACGACTAACACCATGATGGCAGCTCATACCTTGATGGCCAACCTCAACGACCAAGTTACCATTGGAACCCCAGATTACTTCGCTAGCCATGACTCAAGTTAGGCTCATCTTTGCTCCCTGATGGAGCGTTTGCAGTACATTATATTCCAAACGTGTCGTGTTAGCGGAGGCCTGAGTAATCAACGCTGACCCAGCAGTCGGAGATTATCCTCTCAGAATTAGGGTACTAGAACAAAGTAGCCTAATGACTACCCTAAGATGACTAGCTTATTTCTTCCCTTATGCTCGGGTCGGCCAGTTCTTCTAATCATCATGAGAGCAGCAACCGGTACCCACGGTTCATCACCTCATTCGTAATCAGACCAAAGTGCATATTCAATCAAAAGAGATAGGTATCATCGCTATTAATATTAATATCTATACCATCACGTCTCCCATCTGGGCGCATTGATAATCAACGCCATCAGACACCCCGACATAACAGCCGTAACAGGCAACGTAACAATCCAACCCGCATAAATCCACGCCACAAGCTTTGGATTAATACATCTCCAATCCCCATTCGCCAGCCCAACACCCACCGTAGCTCCCGTAATGCATTGCGTCGTCGACACAGGCAATGACAGTCTCGTTGCCATGAGCACGGTTATAGCACTAGCAAGTTCCATGCAAAATCCACGACTGGGCGATATGAGCGTAAGACGATTACCCAGCGTGCGCATAACGTGATAACCGTATGTTAACAACCCAACGACAATACAGGCACCGCCTACTGCGAGGATCCAGAAGGGTATCTCTACAAAGCCGGGGATCGTGCCAGTGGACCAGACTTCGTAGGCTGTTGTAAAGGGTGCGACTGCGTTGCTGACGTCGTTTGCTCCATGGACGAAAGATGCTGTTGCGGCGGTGAGGATCTGGAGGGATGAGTACATATATTCTGCGCGGTTGTCGTAGTGTGCTGATCGGGCGTGCATATCCTCCAAGTCCCAGTTGAGAATGTTGTTCCGTTTCTGCATTGCTACAACGTCCTTCTCAAGGCCGCGGAGTAGGACACGGTTGACTTTCCATACTAGGACTTTTGGACTGTTCCAGTGTCCATCTGGGCGGGGAGGTACGAATTCGGATGAGGGACGCCGTTCAAATTTATTGGGTGGCGTTCTTGGAGGCGTTTGAGCTGGCGGTGGAAGGATCCAGTCTTCGTCTCGGTCGAGATCTGGTAGCTCTCCATTCTGTGTCTGAATAGACTGAAGAAGTGTTTCGGAAGTCCGTATGTAGTCAAGTTCCTCTCGCGTAAGATGTCCCTGGTAGTAGTCCCTGATTCGAGGTTTCGTAAAGCCAATTGGTGTCGGCGGAGGAAGTGATCTCCAAAGAAGCATCGGTCCCTGGAAGACATGATACCACTTCAGAGTCCAATCTTCGTGCATTATCCTCGTCCATAGAAACGGAAGGACAAACACAATCTGGAGAAACGTCATCCCTGTGGCAGTAACAAAGATCGCGATAATCGTATCCTTCACAGACAGATTTACCGCATGAATACCCTTCCAGACCAAAAGCATCGCCAGGGCTCCAACAGTAAGATAGGTGTAAAACGGAATGGAGAAGAAGGCTCTCTTCACAGCAGACCGCTTCATAAGGATGAACCTCTTTGTAAAAAAGAACAAGACATATCCCATACATCCCGAGATAAGAGGCGCAACAACCCAAGCCGCAAAGATCTGCGAAACACCATGCCACCCCCAACTAACCTTTTCAATGCCAATGCTCGCCGTCGCCGCACCGACCAAGCCACCAATAAGGGAATGCGTCGTGGAAACAGGGAGGCCTCGCCGTGTCGCAAAAGTAAGGAAGAGCGAGGAAGACATGATAGTACACATCATGACGAGTAGCAAAACGCCAGGCGAACTGTCGTAGTGGTGAGGGTCGACAATCTTTGTGCGGATGGTATCTGCGACTCGGGATCCTACTGATGCGCTGCCGCTGAATTCACATACTGCTGCTATGAGCATGGCTTGTTTCATGGTTAGGGATCGGGAGGAGACGGATGTTCCGAACGAGTTGGCCACATCGTTGGCACCTGGGAAGTCAGTATTTGATGGTATGGAGAGTGTGCTCAAGAACATACCGATGTTCCAGGCATCGAGACAAGCGAATATGACGGTTAGAGCAAAGATGTAATCATACTGATGAAGTATCGCCATGGCCTAGGATATAGGAAGATGTTATAGGTAGATGAAGAAGGCGCCGCGTCTCCACGACGACAGCATGTCACTCCATATCGAAGCGATGAAGATCCCAAGCGTGGATGAGATAAAGGTAGGTTACAGCAGGGTAACAGGTATAAGATAGGCGGGGCACCCAAGCTTCTTTTAAGCTCCTTCTCCCGAGAGATCGGTTAAACTAGTCAACGGCCGAGCGAGTGTGCGTCTTTGCGAAGACGTGATTCGATAGGCGAGGTTTGACACAGGGGCGATTCTTATTTAGTCGGTTGTTGCTACAATTGAAGACCGAGAGATTGTCTAAGCCAAGATTTAGGTGAGTGTGGTGATGATTTGGGGCTGTGATGTAAGGAGCCAATGATACGGTGAGGATGGACCACGAGGTTGTGAGCCGCGTGTAAAAGAAACGATAACGCAAGAATAGAGAGTTTTTAGACTATTCAATCGGGCGACAGTAAGCGATAATTGACATCTAGAATTAACCTCAATGTTAATTCCCATATACATTAGCCATCTTGACTCTTCTAGGTCTTGAAATGCAGATTCTCAAAGGCGTACTAACTCTTGATCCAAGACGCCTTTCTCAAGCCCTCTGCTTAAGCATCCCGCGCACAAACAGCGCCTTTCCCGAGACACTTCCCGAAGCTACACATCATCTCAGAATCCTTCCTTGGCCGTCACACTAACAAACGCCACAACTACCACCCTTCGCCAGTCAATTCAAGTTGAAGTCTCCAGGAACTGACTTACATCCCACGTGTATTTTAAGCCGCCCGATCGGGCGACCGAAGTGGTTGCTGTGCCGCTGATATGACACGATGCGGCACGGTTGACACAACCTGGGGTATCTGATGTAACCCACGACATTCTCATGATTGTAGCATCATCAAGGTGTCAGAAAGTGTGAACACAGAACCTAAGGGATGAAATAATTGAGGCACTTTATGATAGCTTAGATTAGCACTTAGACTGTCTTATTTTGGCTTCCTAAGTCTTAGAGGATAGCTTCTCTACTACTTGCTGTTGAGCATGTTTTAAGATTCGAGAATCACTTCCACTTTCTACATCATCTTCCTTCACATTCAGCCACCTACCTACTTCACCTGCTTCATATCTATCCTAAGCATGGTAACAGAGACACAACAACACCTTCCTTTGGGAAGATCATCACAACCTACCTAGGTATGCTGGCAACACCACACCGGGCCCTCAGATTTTCTTCAAGTCGGGCGAGATGATCCTGCTCGGGGGCTCTGGCGATGCTGGCGCACCGCAGACTTGTCGTTGGCGACTGGGTATCTTTGTTGGTGTCCCCTGGTTAGAAGTAGTATTGTATAGTATGTGCTCAGGACTCATGTCTTCTAGATCTATCTGTTGGATAAGAATGGAACAATTTAGACAAGGTTGAGCATGTTCAGACATACTCTTAGACAGTTTAGTTTCATCGCCTAAAGTGTAGAGGATAAGTAGACTGGAAGACATGCACCTGTCAACCAAATATAAAGATACGGTACCTTACCTTTTATCTTTCTATAGCCCCTGCGAGAATCCTCAAGAGATCGATGAAAGGAACACTGAGCTTGGTAAGAGGTAAACTCTGGAAGTAATCTCCAGATTTTGCGAGAGGGGCTTCTCATCATTAACTGCAGTATCCCACTGCGATACCTTCAAAGCAATCGAAATAATACTAAAGGACAGTGACTCGATGCCCAAGACCGAGCGATCTCCTGGGAGCAATGGTAGCCAATTTTAAAGTAGCAGATCCAGTGACATCGACTTCTCATCAAAGCTCCACTTCCTATCCCGCATTCCCCACTATTCCCGTCGAAATCTAACCTCGGCCCGTCTCACTCCGATCTACATCATCAACTTTCCATTTGCCTCCATCTTCAATTACCACCACTACAGCGCCAACTCCAACACCGCACTCACCACAAACCTCAATTCCAAACAACAGAACAAGAAAGCAGCAACAATGTCTCGCCTTTTAACCCGCCGTCTAACACCCCTCCTACGCCCTTCAATTCGCTTATCGTCAACATTCCAATCCCGCCCCTCACCACCAAAACTGCCCGCCGACCAACAAGCCGAATTCGAGCGTCTTCAGCGCGCTGCGAGTGTATCTTCTGCGTTTCAACCAACTGAAGAGCCCAACGTCACCACTATTGATTCCACTACTACTGCTGCGGCTACACCTGCCACATCACAAATCAGACATACAACAACCCCCGAAAAGAAAGATGAGGATATGAACATCGGTTACTTCCGCGGCGCACCACCTGAGTTTGAGGGTGATGTCAATCCCAAGACTGGAGAGGTTGGAGGTCCTAAGAATGAGCCTTTGAGATGGGGCGGAGATAGCGATTGGTCTTATAATGGACGAGCGACGGATTTCTAAACAACAAACGGCATACAATAGTCATGGATGGACTGGTGGCAAATGTACAAAACTGTATCAATACTTATAGACAAAGGCTTACGCCTTGATTAAAATTTGTTATTATCATAACCAGAAAGGGGTATTTCTAATGCTACAAGACCTTGGCTCCGGCTCTTTGCCCTGCTATGCAATGACACCAACGCCTTTTATGGTATGGTGACAAAATCGTGACTGTCGTCAAGAATCCGTCTTCGCCTCTGTGGTCGGCGCCTCGACGGCATCGTTCATTTCCACGTCCTTTGGCTGTTTCTTGTTTTCTTCGTTCGCTTCCGCGTCGTGCGTGGTTGGTTCACTATTCTCCTTATCACCCTCGACGGTGTCCTTCTCCTTCGTCTTCGACCCCGTTTGTTCGGGTTCTTTCTTCCTCCATGTAGCTGATATGCCACCTTGTAGCTTTCCATTCGTTTCCTTCTCCTTAATTGCCTCGATACCATTGCCATTATCGAGGCTCATCTTGACCTCGCGCATGGCCTTGCGAATGCGATCACGTCGAGCTTGGCCTCGAAGTCGTGCTTGTGGTTGGGCTCCATTTTCCACCCATCGTACACTCTTGATCATGTAGCTGATACCGTCGTGAACCGCACGACGATGTCCGTAATCTCCACCAAACTCTCGGCTCGTAATGCCATGTCGGGTTGACGCATAGTATTTGACCAAACGGGGAAGAATAAGAATGTTGACATGTAGGTCTCGTCGTGCAGGTATCGGCATCGGCCCGCTCGCGGGGGGTGCAGTGATCAAACCTTCCGAATCCAGGTCGACAGTCGAGTTTGCAGGCTTCTTACGTCGCTTATCGGTGGCGCCCTGTTCGATATCCAACGTCGAACTGTCGACGTCCTCTGACCACTCTCCCTTGATCCAGCCACTATGAATGCATGCGGCGACGACATCGGAATCGTCAGTGTAAATGTCAGTGCCCCAAAGATAACTTCGCGAGGTGATTTCTTCTCTTGAGGCAGATGCTAAATGAACTCGCGACACCTTGACTGTCAATATGCAGTTTTCATTGTCTTTGATCATCTCCCAAGGTAGTGGTTTGGGGTTGGAAGCGAAAGGACGATGCGTGGGATAGGTTGGCACCAATCTGCCAGCTCTCAATCCTGGTTCGTAGATAAAATCTCCAAGATGGTGTCGTGGTCGATCCGATACAGATTCAAAAACTGCTTTCGACGAAACAATGGTCTTGATTTTCGGAGGTATTATCGGCGCGGCGTTTGTTACCGGCTGTTTCACCGGCTGGTGCTGGTGGGGATGCATTGGTCGTGGCGGATGGTGATGGTGAGGAACGGGAAGGCCTTTGTCGTTGGGGGCACCAGCTTTGAAGTTCTTGAAGGGTACAGCACCGCTTAATGGGGCAGCGTCAGGTGGATGATGATGGTGGTGATGCGCGTGACTATGATAATCAGCAAAGTCCCGAGGAAACGGAAGGCCAACATACTGATGATGGTGGTGATGCTGGTGAGTTTTGGGACGCTTAGCCCTGTTTGCGGGAGTAACTCGTCCAGAACTTTCATCATCGCCCTTTCCTTCATCATCCTTGAGTTTTCTCCTCCTGCCCTTGGTGCCCTTTCCTCCTGCCTCAGGACCAGAATCGGGTGTCACATTTTCCGGGTCCTCGCGTTTGGCCAGGCTTGCATTTGTGAATGGCATTGCGGCAGATGTCATGGGGCTTGTAACTCCCATGACTCCGTTTCCAATACCAGCAAACATACGGCCAAACTCGCTCTTGATTCCTGGCTCGCCAGTTGGACCAGGCTGCTGCAATTGCGCGCCCTGTACGGCTTGTGGTAGTGGTGAAATTCTTCCTTTGCGATTCATCTCTTGAATTGCCAACAAATTACGCTGACCATTCGGTGCTGACGCATCATCGCTATTACGGTGTCGTGGAGACTCAAGTTGGGCCGGACCAGGAGCTCCGTTATAAGCAATGGTCGGTGGTGGGGGGCCGCCTTCTTCTTGTCTTCGGTGTGGAGGTTGCTGTTGTGCATGCATCAAACTCATTCGGGCTCGGTCGGGAGAGTCATAAGGTGCGGGTCCATGGGGCATATTTTGGCCTGGCGGGCCGGGCATCGGATGCGAGGCTGGAGGGTATCGCTCAGGTGGTGGACCTGGGTAAACACCATGAGGAGGATAAGGCTGCGCAGAAGGAGGATAATCGGGATGCGGTCGCTGGTGATCCATGGGGGCTCGGTAGCTGGGATCAGAGCCCATGCGACCCCATTGCCCGTCTCGCGGATCTCGTTCTCGGATATCTCTAGGATCCCTACCCTGAGATTCACGAGGGTCTCGTTCTCTAGGATCGCGATCGGGCGGTCGGCCGTACGGTAGAGGATTTCGAGGTGGTTCGCGATGGCCATACTCAGGATGTATCGAGTGTCTTCCCGAGTCACTGCCAGAATATGCGCGTTCCCTTCTTTCGCGCTCGCGCTGCTCTTCGCCTAGTCGTTCGCGTTCTGCTCTATAGCGGTCGTCGTAGGGATTAGGTCGCAATCCAACTCTTTCGGGGTTATATTCCATGCCAGGCGGAGGTCGACCCATCTCGTCGCGTCGCCCATAGGCCTCTTCCGGGTTGGGTGGTCGCCCCATTTCCATCGGTCGAGGCATACCTTGATATGCCTTGGGTTGGCTGCTCGGTCTTGGGGGTGGCCCAGGAGGCAATCTTCCAGGTTCTCTTGCATGATCTGCAGAACCTGAAGGATGTCTTGAGTACGTGGAAGGTGTGCTATAACGCGGGACTTCGGGAGTATAGTGACCAGGTGGTGAGTTTCTGGGTTCATAGGGTCGCTGATGATCGGGAGTATGTGGTCGGCGGAAAGGCGGGTAGTCAGAAGCTGCGGAGTGCATTCTTGGTGAGGCGTGAACTGCGGTCGCGAAGCCAGGACCCGATCCAGGCGCGGCCGAATGAGGAGGGTAATGTGAAGACGGAGGTTGCGATTCGCGTAAAGCCGGAGGTGGTCCACCCAACATTGACGATATCGACATTGAGCTGTTGCTGCTGCCAGTTCTCGCGATGGAGCTTAAGGCTGGAAGTTCACGACCTGACGGAAATGACATGGGTGGACCGACAGCTACTGGAGGTGCACGTGGTGGAGGTGGCCCATACATCATGTGCGGCTGTTGATTTTGTTGCGGCGGTTTCGCCCCCGGCTGGAGAGGCGATGTCGGCGGCGGCATTTCACGATTGAGAATTCGAAGAGAATGAACGGCTGGTGTGTTTGAACGCGCAAGGTTTGAATCGTGGCTTATTTGGCGTGACGGTTGAGTATAAAAAGTCGTGTCGGAGGATCGTCGCTGGTCAAAAGTATGAGCGGCATATGCAGGGTTTTGATCCGAGGTCAAATTCTGAGCATAAAGATGCGGATGCGACTCGGCGCGCGCGATGTCATAAGACGGTGTGCGAGAGTGGGTAATGATGTGCGTGTGCTCATGCGGATGAGTATGCGGGTATGTACGGTTCGAGTGCGCAACGAATACAGGAGTAGCGCTGGCTTGAGTAGCTATCGTGATGAGGCGGCTATCGGAAGTTGATGGTGTTGTTGGAGAAACTGGAGGGAAAGGAGTAGTAGGAGTAGCGTAAGGCGACAGCGAAAAGGGAACTGGAACTGGAACTGAAAGTGGAAGCTTGGACGGATGCCGTGGATCCATGGCGCCAATTTTTTAGCTCCAGAATTCCCTTTCGGCTTCAGGTTCCAGCGACTTGAGCTAAACCCAAAAGATTCAGATGGCATCCACCCAAGCCTTTTCCCACCCCAGGAAATCTCCAAAGAAAAAAAAATGCCAGTCAAGAAGTGGATACTTTTTGATGTGGAAGAATTGGGCTGAAGTTGAGTTGGTCAACAGACTAGACAGGACAAGTCAAGTCAAGTCAAGTCAAGTCGGTCTGGTGATAACGCGTTTGGTGATAGTTTCTTGGCGAGTAACAACACTTTAATGCGCGGGATATTCTCAACGATGCATTAGATCAGAGTGCGACGCGAGAAAGACTCAGAGATGTACAGCAAAATCCGATCTGTTCGTGATTAACGCGGTGCAGTGGTGGTAAACCAGATTCAATAGGCCAACGCAAGGGACGAGACACACACACATCAGATACGACACGTGCCAAAAGTCAAGACAGGCAACAAACAAAACGTGATAGTGACGGAACGGAATTTGAGAAACTACTATGTAAGAGAATAGATAGATACTACATTTCGGCATTCACAGAGTCTGATGTGCGTTGTCCAAAACACCCATGCAAGAAGCGTGATCAAAAAGAAACAATCCAATAGATCCATGCTGTTACACTGCTGTGCCCCTGGAGTTTAGTTTTAGATGTCATACTGTGCGGTCTGTAATGCATCGCATCATGAGAAAGAGAAAGAAAAAAAAAAACACAGATTGGACAGGGGCATGGCATGGGGCGGGGAG